>JAQZBX010011763.1:0-42209 GCA_029593785.1 Cabassous unicinctus | reverse complement strand
ACAAAAATTACAGGGATTCCCATGTTCCCCACCTCCCACACCTCCCATAACCTCCCATATGAACATCCTTCATTAGTGTGGCACATCACCTGCAATGGATATACATATCCTGGGGCTTTGCCACTAAGCATGGACATTGTAGACCCCACTCTCCCCCACACAGTTCTGCATGCTATATGCTGATGTAAAATGGCCTATATCTGTCATTTTAATGTAACTCAGGATAATTCCCAAGTCCCAAAAAAGCCCCTGTATTGCAACTGCTTTTCCCTCTCTCTGCCCCAAAAGCATCCAGTGGCCACTGGCTCCACCTCAATGTTGTATTTTGTTCCATTGCTTGAATCACAATATGTCTACAACAGAATACCAGTAAGTCCACTCTAGTCCATACCTCTTCCCCCAATCCTGAGGAATCTGGGATGGTGATGACCACTCTACCTCCAAGTGAGAGAAAGCTTATATCCCATGTATAAGATGGGTGGGATTATCCTGCCTGCAGCTGCAGACTCTCTCCATTCCCTGGGATGGCCATTGTCCATCATCACCTCCTTACCAGGTGACTTGGGTGAGTCCATTGAGCTGTAGAGTAGGAGTTGCAGCTCCACCAAGATTCCAGGCACAGCTGGCACATGGGCAGGCCAAAGGCTCCAGTCTCTGGAAGTACACCTACAAACTCCAGTACCACACATAGGTTTGAATAGAAGAGACTAATGGACCATGTGCAGGGAGGACTTATTTGAGTTCAACTCTGTCACTCTCAGGAGCACAGATTCCAAAGTAGAGCCCACTGATAAGGCATCAATCTCTGGAGCTATCCCCCCTTATATAGGACCTGGGTGTCTCCAGAGCCCTCAGGAGCCCCTCTCTGTGGGGTGGTATCCACTTTGGAGTTCTATGAAATCCTATTGAGATGTGCATAAGCATTACCTCTGGGATGACCTCCCAACTCTCTTTGAAGTCTCTTAGCCATATGAACTCATTTGTCTTTACCTCTTCCCTCTTTTATTCAAGGTCTTTTTCCAAACATATTGCCAGTTGGCACTTGGTATTAATCCCTCATTGCCAGGGAGGCTCATCATTGTACACACTGGGGGGAAGGTAATGTATTCATATGCTGAGTTTGGCTTAGAGAGAGGCCACATTTGAGCATCAAGGAGGCTCTCAGGAGGTGACCCTTAGTCACCCCATAACAGTAGGCTAAGTTTCAATTACAAGAGCAAAGACTCATAAGGCTAGTCATCAATAACAAGAACCCATTAGTGGACAATCCTCCTTTGCCAGACAGTGCCCCTGCACTTGGGGGACTGTTGCTGCTCCCTTGGAGAATGTGGCAGAGCTCTCCAGGCTGGGAATTCAGTATTCTCTCATTTATTGGGTGATTCTCCACCCACTGTGACCATGCCCAACCCCTTGATCATTTGAACAATTTTATATATCTTTCATGTATATTCAGGTGAATTTCCTCCCATGAAACCCCCATCCCAGACACTCCCCACCAATGATCCTCTCCTGCCCCCATTGTAACCCTTCTGTGATCTAAACATTCCTTGAAGATGAAACCCATATAATAGCCAAATACAATTAATAGGAAAATGAAAAGTTTAAGAGATAAAATACATGGGAACTTAAAAAGAAAAACAATAAAAATAAAGGATTGGGATATTCAAAAAATGGGGAAAAATTAAAAAAAAATTTTTTTTAAACATTTTTCCTTTTATCACTGCATTTTCAGGTGTCCAGTCTGTACCGTGGCACCTTCCCCCTCTCCCCAGTGTCTCCCAAATTTTCATTTAATTTTCAAAGAAGTTTTAGATCACAGCAAAGTCACACACAGAATACTAGAGACTCTCATATACCCAACCTCCTCCTCCTTCCCTCACCCCATATTAAAACCTTTTTGTATGTGGATGGTAGCATTGTTATAACTGTTATACAGATAGTGAAACATAGCTATTAAACATTGTCAATGGTTTACAGTATAGTTTACAATTTATATGGTACAGTTTAATAATTTTTGACATTTACCATGTCCTGTGTCCATCACTGTAAGGTAATGAAAAACATTTTCCATGACCACTAAATACCCCGTTTGATCTTTTCTGTTCCTTCCTCCCCATCCCCCTGGGGCACATGACACCCCCCTGTCTTGACTCATTGGATAACAAGATTCATAGTTACATGCAACAAGAGGTCTTGACATGCTGATTATCCTCTGCTATTAGGATCCACCCTTGCTAATATGAGATGCCCACCTGTCTGTTTCTGGGTGAATCCGTCCTCCCAAAGATGGGGGTCCATCTCCTTCCCACTCACCGTGTGAGTCTCCACTCCCCGACACAACACATTATGACAGGATGAACACTTTCCAGAAGCCTACTCTAGATGCACCCTGTCCTGAATGCACCCCCAACCTACACCCTAAACCAGTGACACTACCTTATTGCCATAAGAGCATTCCTACTTCTGCACTTTCAACCTCATACCTACAAATCCCGTGTTCACCTGGTCCCTCTCCAATGTCTCCTCCCAGAATCCTGGAAATTCTAACCTGCTTTTCCTAATCTAGCCACCTGTCAACCTGTACCACCAAACCCAGTAATATCACTATCCACCTGTCCTATCCTTCACTATGCAACTATAATCTATCTCTTTATCATAAATTATATCCGTACGGGTGATGGCTCACAATCTTCTCTTTCTTTCTCTTGTTAACTTATCTTTCAGACAATGGTTCTTAGAGACTGCTCACTTTCCTCAATTCAAATCATTGAGGTCATATGCTGTTCATCCTTCAATGCCTGGCTTGCTTCACTCTATTGTTAGTTTTCTGGGGAACCGCCAAACTGTCCTCCACAGTGGCTGGACCATTCCACAATCCCACCAGCAGTGGATGAGGGTTCCTTTTCCTCCACATCCTCTCCAACACTTACAGTCTTCTGTGTAGAAAATGTCCTTTTAAATCCCAGATAATTTTCATTGTTTTGATGTCAGCTTTGCCTGAAGTTGATATACAGCTTTCTTTGAAATAGTGTTTGCAGGGTATAGCCTTCTCCATTCCTTTATTTTCATTTCCTGAGTTTATATTTAAAGGGAATTTCTTATACACAACATTTAGTTGTTTTTTAAAATGCACTTTGCTAGTGTCTGTCTTTGAATGGTGGGTGAGTCCAGTGACATTTTAAGTCATGATTAATATAGTTGGATTAATGTCTACTCTACATTTAACTGTTTTCTATTTCTTCCCATTGTTCTTGGTTTCTTTTGCTCCCACTCTTTTTCTACCCCCTCTGATTTAATTGAGCATTATATGTGATTCCATTTTCTCTCCTCCTCAACATATCAATTATACACCAGTTTTGTTATTTTAGTGGTTGCTTTAACAGGGGTTCTTAAAATTTTTTGTTCCATAGACCCCTTTGTCAGTCAGATGAAAACAATGGACCTCTTACTATGTCCACACTATTCTGTGTACTATTTTATAAATATACCACACACCAACATGTCCTCAGAAGAATAATTTTTTTTAAATTACAATTCAAGCTCATGGACTCATTGAGAACCCCTGTCCTAGAGTTGCAATATGCATTTACAAGTATCTAAGTAAACTTTTAGATATCACTGTATCATGCCTTGGGTAATTTAAGAGTATTCCCATTTGCTCCCTCCTGCCCCTTGCCATCATACAATTCATTTATGCATAAGATAACATCATGCAATATAGTTGCTATAATAATTCTAAATTGTTAGCTGAATTAGATGGAAAAACAACACATTTTATTTTACATTCATTTATTGCTTCTTAACAGTCTTTCTTCTTTTTGTATATCTGTCATTCTGCCCTATATCATTTTCCTTCTCTGAAAAGCTTCCTTCAACATTTCTTACAAGGCAGGTTTACTATCAACAGATTGCCCCAGTTTTTGTTTGCCTAAGAAAATCTTTATTTCTCCTTTACTTTTCATGGATCATTTCCCTAGGTACAGAATTCAACATTGGTATGTGTATTAGCCAAAAGGATGCTGATGCAAAGTCCCAGAACTCTTTTGGCTTTTATAAAGGATATTTATTTAGGATAAAAGCTCACAGTTACAAGGCCCTAAAGAGTCCAACTCAAGACTGGTTTCTCACCAAAGTCAGTTGCCATATGTTGAAGCAAGATGGAGGACAATCTCTGCCTGGTCTCTCCTTTATTCTTTCTGTTATGGCTCCATGGGCCCAACTTCTTATGATCTCAGCTACAGGCTGACATAGGGTTTGTCTCTTTTCCAAGGGCTTTAACTGTTTGAGCCTTCTTTCTGTCACATGGCAGGATCAAAATGACCAAGTTCTCTCCTCTTGTGTGTCTACAGAGCTCTCTCTTGTGTCTTCTTCAGTGAGCATCTGCTTATTTCAGCCCACCAATCAGGTAGGGACTCAACCCTGAGTCATGCCCTACTGACATAATTGAATAAAAATCCTTATCTTATCAGGTTATTTAATCAAAGGGATCTTGGGTGAATGTAATAAAATCAAAGGGGATCACATATAGAGGAACAGACCAGTTTACAAACATAATCCTTCATTTTAGAATTCATAAATAATATAAAATTGCTAAAATGTGTTTTATATTTTCTTTCACCATTTCAATTATTTCACTCTTGTCTTTCCTTGTTACCTGGCTTCAGAAGAGTAGTCCAATCTCATTCTCAGCCTTAATCCTTCCTAGGTAACTGGATTTTGATGTGTGTGTGTTCTTTCCCTCTCCTCTGACTCCTTTCAATATTTATTCTTTGTAATTATCTTGCCTAAGGCTCTCTGAGCATCCTAGGTCTTTCAGTGGTGTCTGGCACTAATTTTTTTTTACAATACTCAGGCATTACTACATCACATGTTTCCCCTTCTTATCTCTTGCTACTCCTTCAATTATTTCTACTACACTTATGTCACACTTTTTAAAATTTTCTCACAGTTCTTTGTTATTGTGTATCATTGTTTTTCATTCTTTTTTCTCTCAACCTTTTGTTTGTAAAGTTTCTACTGGTATGTTTCCAGCACACTGGCTATGTCCTCACTGGGCCCAGTCTCCCAGTGATCCAATTAAATGCATTCTTCATGGAGCTCTTGATTTTCTCCCCTAATACTTGCTAAACCCTGCCTCACTTTCTTCACCCCAATACTGGTTTCAAAGCTCAATGTCTTAATATCATAGGAATTAACAGAAAGGCTGCCCGTCCCCAGTTTCCATCATGGGTTTGTAGGTCAAGAATCAGCCAAGGGTATTCACCTGAGTTTAATGACATGCACTATTATATTTTTTATGGAAATTGTTTTAATTAAGAACTTAACACCAAAATTTTAAAGAGTCTTGTATAACAACTATTTTATTCTATATTTTAAATATCACTGGATTCTCAAATAGTTTCAGACTTTTTCAACATGAACAATCTTTTTAAACTATCTCACTATCTTTCTGTTTGTTCCAAGAATTAATAACATGATTATAATCACATTAGTTTCTAGGATGAGAAGAAAGTAGATCCATAGTATTGTTACAACATAAAACAATTTGTAGATTCAAAATGTAATAGTCACCACTAAAAAGAGGAAATAAAAGAAACCCTACCTAACTAAGGGCTTAGACATTGGAGGGAGATTCACAATTAATTTACATTGCCTCATTTATGAGGCATGTTCATGCACCTACAAAATACTTTAAAAGTCTTGTACTTTTGTCTTCTATGTAAAAAGAAGGGGGAAAATGGTCCATGTTTGCCTTCTACATCTTCTTGATAACTGGAGTTTTCAGTAGTAAGCACATTAAGTATAGTCTGTTTTCTGAATTAGAAAAAGACTGGCTTGTTCAAATCCTGAGTGAAAGTCAGGTCTCTCAGGCAGTCCATCAGGGCCATCTTTCCTAAGATTGTCAGATGCTATGGGCAAAGCTTGAGATTGATGGCTAAAATCAAACATGCAAGAAGTGGTTTTAAAGCAACAGTCTTCACAGTCAGCTACACCATCATACATTGCCACATTAATTTGATCTTTAGGTACCCACAAAGTATAAAGACTTTAATAATAGTAACACCAAAATTTACCAAAATTACTGGTAAGGTTGTTTTGGACAACATGTAAAATTGAGATTTCCTTACCAAATATACACCTCATTGGCTAGGAGAGGTCTCTGTAAAAGAATTCATCTCAATTATGCAAATATAGCAAAAAGTTTCATTTAAAAGAGCTCATAATTCAGTATGAGTTTTCAAAGCTTAGTACAGTTATAAGATGATAGTTCTAAGAATTGATATAGTACTTTAAAGGCCCATTATAAAAATACCAAGGACATGCTCAGTCTAATGCAAATTCTACTGAAATTCAGGGCTCAACTGGCACATGGAGGGATCAACTAACACCACATTTTCATTCTCACCACTTGAGGTACTAAATTGGAAGAAGCAGCGTAACTTTCTTATCTCTTGTAAAGAATTTTAATACTCACCCTCCTAGTAGATTCCTTTCTCCAATAGAGAAGACCTTATTCTTTGATGAAAACCATTATGTATTCTAAAAACCCTTGCAGTACTTAGAGAAAAGTATAATGTGTAGTAAGTTTTTGACTCAAAAGAAACTTCTATTCTAAATCCATGTTACACTGATGCTTTCTTTATTGGAATGTATTTGAACAATTTAAAAAGTGCCTGAATGATAATTTAAAGAGAAAACTTCACCCTTATGCAGCTCACATAAGTCCTAAGTATCATGGTCTAACACATGAAGTAGTGCTAAACTGAAATACAAGTAAGCTTAATATTTCAGGAACTACCAAAGTTCTATTTTTATTATACATGGAGTCAGTACAACTGTTGAAACTCATTTTTTACTTGGTATTAATTATTTCACTGAGAAAATTATGCATAATGAAAATGAGTCTTATGTTGCAAGATGCAGTGATCTATTTAGCTATGGAGTTTGAATATTTATTCAGAACAAAGTGAAAATGGGCTCCACATAAAATTATGAAAGGTGTACTCTATGTTAAGTATCAATAGCCATTTGAACTCCTTTGGTGTCAGCATCTTAAAAGATTAAGATGCTTTAAAACAAAAGCTTTATAAGAATATCATATTTAGGGAATTATCTTCATAAATAACTTCAAATGTCTATGGTTTCAACTGTCTGACCTACTTGCTGGGGTAGGTGGCCAAGATTCATCAAAACAGCAATCACTTGGAAATTCTCCAAGAAAAACTTTGCATAAGCAGTTGGTTTGTTTAGCATTGCTTTTTTAATGTTTTTAGTTTTTATGTAGATTTAAATTATACAAATCCTTCATAAAAATATAAGGAATTCCCATATGATCCACTCTATCCCCCTCCCACACTTTCCCATATTAGTAACATCTTTCATTAGTGTGGTACATTTGTTACAATTGATGAACATATATTGAAGCATTGCTACCAACCATGGACTAGGTTTACATTATGGTTTACACTTTGTCCCACACAATTTTTAAAGTTATGACAAATATACAATGACCTGTATCCATCACTGCAATGTCATGCAGAACAAATTCAATGTCCTAAAAATGCCCCCATAATACACCTATTCTTCCCTCTCCCATCTCTCTGAACCTCTGGTGGCTTCCTATACATCAATGATAAGAGTTGTTCCAAATTGAGAAATGTATGCTTTTATTCAACTGTGTTTTCTTTTTAGTTTTTAATTGTTTATATTTTCAATTATTAAATGTACAAAAAAAGAGTTCTTCCATTGCTAGAATAATAATGTCTATAGTAGAATAATAGTAAGTCTAGTTTAGTCCATTGTTCATTTCCCAATCTTAAGGACTTGGGGATGGTGATGCCCTTTCTCCTTCTAATTGAGAGAGAGCTTAGATCCCAATGGGCAGATGTTTGGAACTATCTTGCTTACAATTGCAGACACTCTCTGTTCTTTGGGATGAGTGTTGTCCATCATCATCTCCTTGTTAGTTGTCCTGTGTGAGTCCAATGAACTGGAGAGTAGGTGTTACAACTCTACTGAAATTCAGGGCTCAACTGGCACATGGAGGGATCAGAAAAGCCACTTGTAGAGAACCTATAAATAAGCCTAATTCTGTTATGCTGGGGACAGTTGGTTTCTTTTCCCTTGTCTGTTTTTTTTTTTTGTTGTTGTTGTTGTTGTTTTTTCTTTCATTTGTACTTTTTAAAAGAGGATGTTGAAGCAACTGTTTCTTATTTTTTTTTTAAAGATTTATTTATTTATTTATTTATCCCCCCCTTGCTGCTTGTGTTCGCTGTGTCCATTCGCTGCATGTCTTTTCTGTGTCTGCTTATCTCCCCCTTGCTGTGAGGTCCTGCTGCATCAGCCCACCGTGCTGCGTGGGCTGGCTTGCTCTCACAAGGAGGCCCTGGGAAGTGAACCCAGGGCCTCTCACATGGTAAACGGGGGCTCTATTGATTGAGCCACACCCTCTTTCTGCTGTGAGGTCTTGCTGCATCAGCCCACCCCGCCGCACGGGCTGGCCAGCCTGCCCTCACAAGGAGGCCCCGGGAAGCGAACCTGGGGCCTCCCATATGGTAAAAGGGAGCTCTATCGATTGAGCCACACCCGCTTCCCGCAACTGTTTCTTTAAGCTCTTACTGGGTCACATCTCATGTACTCTGTTATCCTTGGATATCTGAGGAAGATAATTGAAGCTGTTTGCTTTTCTTTACATTCACAGAGTGAGCATGTTGCCTTTGGTTTTTTGTTTTATTTATTTACTTATTTATTTTTATTTTTTAAAAGATACTTAGATTACATAAATATTACACAAAAGATATAGGGATTCCCATATGCCCCACTCCCCACACCTCCCACACGTTCCCACATGAACATCCTTCATTAGTGTGGCACATTCATTGCAATTGATAAACACATCCTGGGGTTTTGTCATTAAACATGGACCATAGTTCACATCATATTCTACCCTTTCTCCCACACAGTTCTGCATGTTATGTGATGATATAAAATGGCCTATATCTGTTGTTGCAATGTCACTCAGGGTGATTCCAAGTCCCGAAAAAGCCACAGTATTACAAGTGTTTTTCCCTTTCCCTGCCACCAGAACCTCCAGTAGCCACTGACTCCATGTGAATATTGTAATTTCTTCCATTGCTAGAACCACAATATGTCTATAGTAGAATACCAGTAAGTCAACTTTAGTCCATAGCTCTTCCCTCAATCACAAGGATTCTGGGGTGGTGATGTTCACTCCACCTCCAATTGAGAAGGGGAATATATCCCATGGGGAAGATGGATGAGACTATCCTGCCTGAAGCTACAGACTCTGTTCCCAGGGACAGCTGTTGTCCATCATCATCTCCCCACCAGTTGTCCTGGGTGAGTCCAATGAGCTGTAGAGTAGATGTTGCAATTCCACTGAGGTTCCAGGCCCAGCTGGCACATGGACAGCCCAAAGACTCAAGTCTCTGGAGATACACCTACAAATTCCAGCACCAAGTATAGATTTAAATAGAAGGGACAGATGAGCCATGTGCAGGGAAGACATAATTGAGTCCAACTCTGTCACTCTCAGGAGCACAAACTCCAAAGTAGGGCCCACTGACAAGGCACCAAGCTCCAGAGCTACCCACCCTAACCATAGAGCCTGGGTGTCTACAGAGACATCAGGAGCCCCACTATTTGGGGGTAGTATCCACTTTGGGATCCCGTGAGATCCTGATGAGATGTGCATAAACATTACCTCTGGGATGACCTCCCAACTCTCTTTGAAGGCTCTTAGCCATATAAACTCATCTGTCTTTACCTTTTCCCCCTTTTATTGGGGTCTTTTTCCAGATGCATTGCTAGCTGGTACTTGATGGTAATCCCTCAATGCCAGGGAGTCTCATCCCTGGGAGTCATGTCCCATGCTGGGGGGAAGATAATGCATTTATATACTGAGTTTAGCTTAGAGAGAATCCACATTTGAGCAACAAGGAGTCTCTCAGGAGGCAACCCTTAGGCACTCCATAACATCAGGCTAAGTTTCAATTTCAAGAGCAAAGACTCATAAGCCTAGTCATCAATATGAAGGGCCAATCAGTGGATCATCCTCCTTCATCAGTCACTGCCTCTGACTTGGGGAACTATTGCTGCTCCCTTAGAGAATGTGGCAGAGCCCATCAGGATGGGAATTCAGTATTCTCTTGGTTATTGTGTGAGTCTCCACCCATTGTGACATTGTCCATGAACATTTGAACATTTTTACATACCTTATATGTATGCTCAGGTGAACTTCCTCCCATGCATCTCCCACCACTGACTCCCCACACCAATGATCCTCCCCCACCCCAGTTGTAACCCTTTTGTGATCCAAAGCTTCTTCAAAAATGAAGTCATTACAATAGCTGAATACAATTAATAGGAAAATGTAACAAAAATGATGTTTAAATATGAGATAAAATACATAAAAATTTTAAAAAATAAAAATAAAATTAAAAGATTGGATTATTAAATGAAAAATATTAAAAAAAAAATTTGTGACATTTTGCCTTTCATCACCACAATATCTGGTGTCCTGTATGTACCGTGGCACTTTCCCTGACTCCTTCCACACAGTGTCTCACTATTTTTCATGTTGTTTTCAAAGAAGTTTTAGGTCACAGCAAAGTTGCATACAGAATACAGGAGACTCTCATATATCCAGCATCCTCTCCCTTTCCTCCCCCTCATATTAATATCTTTTTATATGTGGATGGTACCTTTGTTATAACTGATATACAGATAGTGAAACATAGCTACTAATCATGGTCAATGGTTTATATTATGGTTTACATTTTAGACTGTATACTTTTATAAATTTTGATAGTATTTACCATGTCCTGTGTCCATCATAGTAAGATCTTGTAGAATAGTTCCACTGTCCACTAAATACCCCCTGTTTAATTTATTCTATTCCTCCCTCCCCCTCCCTTAGGGGCCATGGCAACTCCCTGGTGTCACTCCTTGGATGACAAGATTCATAGTTACGTGAAACAAGACTGAGGACTTGGCACACTGGTTTGTCCTCTCCTATTAGGAACTACCCATGCTCTCAGGAGACTCCTGCCTGTCTATTTGTGAACAAATCTGTCTTCCTGAAGATGGGAGTCCAACGTCTTCCTGCTTATTATGCAGGTCTTCACCCAGTAATACAACACATTTTGACAGAATGATCACTCACCCACTCCCTAGAAGCCTGGTCTAGGTGTGCACTGTCCCAAAAGCCCCCCATTCAACACCCTAAACCAGTAACCTCTCCTTGTCATATTGCCATAAGAGCATTCCCAAATTTGTACTTTCAACCACATACCCACAAATCCTCACTGTTCACGTGGTCCCTCTCCCAACCCTCACCCCCTATACTCTGGACCTTCCAAACCACACTTCCCAATCTACCCAACTGTCACCCCTTCACCATCCAACCCAATATCAATACCTCCTGTCATATTCCTTCATTATATAATTACACTCCATTACTTACCATATATTATGTCTGTATGGTGTTGGCTCACAACCTTCTTCTCCCTTTCTATTTCTTGTATACCTGTCTTCCAGACAATAGCACTCTGAATCTGCTCAATTCACTTAATTCATATCAGTGGGGTCATGTGCTGTTCATCCTTCAATGTCTGGCTTGCTTCACTCAAAATAAGGTCCTCAAGATTCATCCATGTTATTCCATGTGTAAGCACTTTATTCCTTCTTACAGCTGAGTAATATTTCCTTGTATGTATATATATACATACCATATTTTGTTTATCCATCATCTGTTGATGGGCACCTGGGTTGATCAAAACTTTTGGCAATAGTGAATAATGCCACTATGAACATTGATGTGAATATATCTGTTTGTGTCTTTGCTTTCAATTCTTCTGGGTATATACCCAGCAGTGGAATTGCTGGATCATATGGAAGTTCTATAGTTAGTTTTTTGAGGAACTACCAAACTGTCCTCCACAATGGCTGGACCATTCTACATTCCCACCAGCAGTGGATGAGGGTTCCCTTTCCTCCACATCCTCTCCAACATTTATAGTCTGCTGTTTTTTTAATAGCCACCATTCTAATGGGTGTAAGATGGTATCTCATTGTAGTTTTGGGTTGCATTTCCCTAATAGCTAGTGATGTTGAGCATCTTTTCCTGTGTTTTTTAGCCATTTGTATTTCTTCCTTGGAGAAGTGTCTTTTCAGGTCGTTTGCCCATTGTTTAAATTGGTTGGTTGTCTTTTTATTTTTGAGGTGTAGGATTTCTTTATATATGCAGGATATTAGGCTCCTATCAAATATATGGTTGCCAAATATTTTCTCCCATTGGGTAGGCTGCCTTTTTACTTCCTTATTACCATCCTTTGAGGTGCAAAATTTTTAATTTTGAGGAGATCCCATTTATCTATTTTTTCTTTTTCTTCTCGTGCTTTGGGTGTGAAGTTCACAAAACCATTTCCTATTACAAGGTCCTGTAGATGTTTACCTACATTACCTTCCAAGGTCTTTATGGTCTTGGTTCTTAAATTTAGATCTTTTGATCCATCTTGAGTTTATTTTTGTAGAAGTTGTGAGATGGTGTTCCTCTCATTCTCTTAGATATGCATATCCAGTTCTCCAAGCACCACTTGTTGAAGAGGCCATTCTATCCCAGTTGAGTGGGCTTGGTGGCCTTGTTGAATATCAGATGACTGTATATATGAGGATCTATATCCAGAACTCTCAATTAAGTTCCATTGGTTGGTATGTCTATCCTTTTGCCTATACCATGTGGTTTTGGCCCCAGTAGCTATATAGTATATTTTAAAGTCAGGCAGTATGATTCCTCCAATTTCATTTTTGTTTTTCAATATGTCCTTGGTGATTTGGGGCCTTTTACCCTTCCAAATAAATTTTATAGTTAGTTTTTCCAATTCAGTAAAAAATGCTCTTTTGATTTTTATTGGAATTGCTTTAAATCTGTAGATTATTTTGGATAAGATAGATATCTTAATGATGATTAGTCTTCCTATCCTTGAACAGGGAATATTCTTCCATTTATTTAAGTCTTCTTTGATTTCCTTTGACAGTGTTGTGTAGTTTTCTGTATATAAGCCCTTTACATCTTTAGATAAATTTATTCCTAGGTATTTGATTCTTTTAGTTAATATTGCAAATGGTATTTTTTCCCCTCAGATTGCTTATTATTGGTGTACAGAAATGCTACTGATTTTTGAGCATTGATCATATAGCCTGTGACATTACTGAACTAATTTATAAGTTCTAGAAGCTTTGTTATAGATTTCTCAGGGCTTTCTATGTATAGGATCATGTCATCAGCAAATAGTAAAAGTTTTACTTCTTCCTTTCCTATATGGATGCCTTTTATATCTTTTTCTTGCCCAAGTGCTGAAGCAAGTACTTCTAAGACAATGGTAAATAGGAGTGGTGATAGTTGGCATCCTTGTCTTATTCCTGATCTTAGAAGGAAAGCTTTTAGGATTTCACCATTGAAGATGATGTTAATTGTGGGTTTTTCATATATACCCTTAATCATGTTCTGAAGGTTTCCTTCTATTCCTATCTTTTGCAGTGTTTTTATTAGGAAAGGGTTTCCTACTTTGTTGAATGCCTTTCATACATCTTTAGAGCTGATCATGTGAGTTTTTCTTTCAATCTTTTTAGGTGGGGTGTTACATTGATTGATTTTCTTATGTTGAACCATCCTTGCATACTTGGGATGAAACCCACTTGGTAATTCATTTGACATGTTGTTGAGTGCAATTAGCAAGTATTTTATTGAGGCTTTTAGAATCTAGGTTCATTAGAGAGATTGGTCTGTAATATTCCTTTCTTGTGGCATCTTTGGCTTTGGTATTAGGGTAATATTGGCATCATAGAATGAGTTAGGCAAAGTTCCTTTCATTTATATTTTTTGAAAGAGCTTAAGTAGGATTGGTGTTATTTCTTTCCGGGATGTTTGGTAGAATTTACCTGTGAAGCCATCTGGTCCTGGGCTGCTCTTAGTTGGGAGGTTTTTGATGACAGATTCTACCTCTTTACTTGTAATTGGTCTGCTGAGTTCATCAATTTCTTCTTTCATCAATATAGGCTACTTGTGAGTTTCTAGGAATTTTTTCCATTTCCTCTAAATTATCATTCTTGTTGGCATATAGTTTTTTCAAAGTATCCTTTTATGATAGTCTTTATTTCTGTGGGGTCAGTGGTGATATCACCTTCCTCACTTCTTATTTTGTGTATTTGCATCTGGTCTCTTTTTCTTCTTTGTTAGTCTGGCTAAGGGTTTGTCAATTTTATTGATCTTCCACAAGAACTAGCTTTTGGTTGTGTTTATTTTTTTCTAGTGCTTTCTTATTTTCTATTTAATTTAGTTCTGCTTTGATCTTTGTTATTTCCTTCTTTCTACTACCTTTGGGGTTAGTTTGTTGTTGTTTTTCCAATTCCTCCAGGTGTGCAGTTAGATCTTTGATTTTAGCTCTTTGGTCTTTTTTGATATATACATTTATGGCTATGAATTTCCCTCTCAGTACAGCTTTTCTGCCTCCCAGAAGTTTTGATAATTTGTGTTGTCATTTTCATTCATTTCAAGGTAGTTAATTATTTCTTTTGAGATTTCCTCCTTGCCCCACTGTTTTTCTAAGAGTGTGTATTTTAACTTCCATATCTTTGTGCCTAATTTGGTTTTCTGGCCATTACTTATTTCCAATTTCATTCCACTGTGGTCAGAGAAATTACTTTGTATGCTCTCAGTCTTTTTTAATTCATTGAGATTTTTTCTGTTGCCTAGCATGTGGTCTATCTTGGAGTATGACCCATGTGCACTGGAGAAGAATGTATATCTCACTGTATTGGGGTGTAGTGTTCTGTGTATGTCTATTAGGTCCAGATCCTCTAATGTATTATTTGGAGTCTTTGTTTCTTTATTGATTCTCTGTCAAAATATTCTGTATATTGGTGATAATGGTGTATTAAAGTCCCCCACTATAATTGTAGAAGCATCTATTTCTCCACTTAGTTTTTCCAGTGTTTGCCTCATGTATTTTGAGGCATACTGGTTAGTTGCATAAATGTTTATGTTTGTTCTTTCTTCTTGAAAGAGTACTCATTTTACTAATATATAGTGTCCGTCTTTGTCTCTTACAATAGTTTTGCATTTAAAGTCTATTTTTCCAATATTAGTATAGCTGCTCCTGCCCTTTTATGGTTATTGTTTGTTGTAAAATTGTTTTCCAGCCATTCACTTTCAGTCTCCTTGAATTCCTGGGTCTAAGGTGGAATTCTTGTAGATAGCATATAGATGGGTCATATTTCCTTGTCCATTCTGCCAATCTGTGTCTCTTGACTGGTGAGTTTAATCCATTAACATTCAGTGTTATTACTCTCAAGGAATTACTTACATCAGCCATATTTTCTTTGTGTTTATGTATATCATATGCTGTTTTTATTTCTCTTTTTGTCTTTTCAGATGTTATTATACTCTCCTTCAACTCTCTCTCTCTCCTGTTTTTTCTTTTCATACTGCAGAACTCCCTTTAATATTTCTTGAAAGGCAGGTTTCTTACTGGCATATTCTCTTATTTTTTGTTTATCTGTGAGTATTTTGAAATTTCCATCATTTTTGAATGCCAGCTTTGCTGGATAGAGAATTCTTGACCAGAAATTTTTTTTCTTTTAGTACCTTGACTGTGTCATACTATTGCTTTCTGGCCTCCAGGGTTTCAGGTGAAAAATCAGCACTTAATTTTTTTAAGCTTCCCTTGTTTGTGATGGTTTTCTTTTTTCTTGCTGTATTGAGTATTTTCTCTTTCTCTTGAGCATTGGACATTTTGACAAGTATATGTCTTGGAGTAGGCCTGTTGTAATTTATACTGTTTGCAGTGTGCTGTGCTTCTTGGACATGTATGTTCATCTCCTTCAATAGGGTTGGGAAGTTTTCAGCCCTGATTTCCTTCAACACTCCTCCATCTGTCCCCTTTTCCTTCTCTTCTCCTTCTGGGATGCCTATAATGCATATGTTTGTGTGGTTTGTTTTGTTGTTCAAATCCCTAAGTCCCTGCTGGATTTTTTCTATCTTTTTATCTATCTCTTCTACTATCTTTTTGATTTTAGATGTACTGTCTTCCACATCACTAATTCTTTCTTTTGTATGTTCAAATCTGCTATTATGTGCTTCCAGTGTCTTTTTGATTTCTTGGATTGTGCCATTCATCACCATCATATCCATTATCTTTTCACGTGTGTTTATAATTTCTTCGGTATGTCCTCCCAGTGTCTTCTTAATATCCTTGATCTCTTCCTTCACTTCATTAAGACGGTCCATGATATTTGTTTGGACAGCTTTGATTAGTTGTTCAATGTTCTGCATCTCTTCCTGGTTTTTAGTTCGTTCATTGGACTGGACCATTTCTTCCTTTTTTTGTTGCCCTCTGGTCATCTTTTTATCTTGATGGATTTATTCAATTGATTAGCTTTTCTCTCTACTCTAGAGTTTAATTTGTGTGTGTTAAGTTTTCTCTTTGACATTTTGTTCTTCTTGTTCTATTTCCTTGCTGTTTTCTATGTTCCCCTGAAGGAAAAAGATTAGGTCCAGAGAAAGTAGAAGAGGTAAGAAAAGACAAAGGATAATAATAATAATAAAAGTTAGAAGAAGGACCATATAAGACTTAGTAAAATGAATGTGTAACTCATGTAAGCATAGTACCTACAATGAAATGGGAAGCTGAATACAGAAAAAATATATAGTGTGTTTTAAAAGGCCAGAATGATGAGAAGAGAGAGAAGGAGAAAAGAAAGGACAGAAAGGAAAAACTGTGACAGTTTGATATAGTTATGAATTTCAAAAATAGATATTGGATTATGCTTGTAAACTGGTCTGTTCATCTGGGCATGATTAAGTTATGATTAGGGCTTTGATTGGGCCACGTCAGTAGGGCATTGAGCCCTGCCCCTTGCTGAGTGGGGTTTCAAATATTAAAGACATGGCAAAGGACAGAGTTAAAATTTTTTGAATTGGAGTTCTGATGTGGAATTTTGATGCTGGAGCCTAGGGAAGTAAGCCCATAGAGCAGCTTGGTTGTGAGGAAGGAGAGAAGGCTCTAGGAAAAGAGACAAGCCATTCACTTGATAGTCTATAGCTGTCCTTGTGGAGTGAAGCCTGAGCCCAGAAAGAGGCACGCCCCAGGTAGAGAAGAACCCAGGAAGCCTGAACCCTGGCAGATGTTGGCAGCCATCTTGCTCCAACATGTGGCAATAGACTTTGGTGAGGGAAGTAATTTATGCTTTATGGCCTGGTAATGGTGGGCTTCTACCCAAATAAATACCCTTTATAAAAACAAACTGATTTCTGGTATTTTGCATCATCATCCCTTGGACTGACTAATACACCATAGGCCTATGTGGAGAGGGAAACGGGGCCAATGCCAATGTGCCTGGGGGTGCAGAGCACAGGGAGCCCCAGCCACAAGCCTATGATGAGTATGATGAGTACTCCTAGGCACAGTCAGGGCCCCAGTCCTCCCAGAACCAGGGCTTGTGCACTGCTCCAGCAGGCAGTACAGCAGGAGCTACTGGTAGCAGGGTGCATACAGGTCCCATCGTGGCTCCTGGTAGTACTTCATGTACTTCATCTTCACCTTGCTCCAGGGGCCATGGTACACCCCTTGTCCCATCTGGGTGCACTCTGCTTGCTTCTGTCAAAATGACCTGAGACATGAAGCAAAGACCTGGCTGCCCTGCCAAACCCCTCCACTATTTTATTTTATTTTATTATTTTATTTTATTTTTTATTTTACTTTATTTCATTTATTATTATTTTTTAAAATTTTAAACAAATCAATTTTACTGATACATATTAATAAAGCATAAATCCAGCCAAATTATACAATCAATGATATTTGGTGTAATCATATTTGTGCATTTATCACTCCAATCATTCTTAGAGCACTTTCATTATTCCAATAATAATATATTAACAACAAACAAAACACATCACCTTTCAATCTCTCTATGCTTCCCCTGATGTTCATAGCTGCTATTCTTTTTCCTTCTTTCTAGGATATTTGTATTTATATTTTGTAAAAACAGTCTTCTATAGGCACTATCACCCATATTTGTGTTTTACATGAGGTTTTACTATCTTATACAGTCCTATGTTACAATTTTTAACTTTCCTTCTGCTAATATACATGACCTTAGACTTTTCCTTTCAACCACTGCCATACCCATATAATAGCTCTGTTATTTACAAATACCATGATATGCTATCACCATTCCTATTCATTTCCAATGATTTACATACAACATTTTTACAATTCTGCACAGATTAAAACCTCAGCTTTCCATTCTCTATGCTGCTTCTATATTCTGGTGACATATATTCTAATTATTAACTACACGAGTTTACACAATATATTTAGTTCATAATAGCAGAATCATACCGTATTTGTCCTTTTGTTTCACTCAACATAATGTTTTCCAGGTTCATCCATGTTGTCATATACTTCACGATTTCATTTCTTCTTACCACTGCAAAATATTCTATCATGTGTATTCAACTATAATTTGTTTATCCATTCATCAGTTGATAGACACCTGGGTTGTTTCCAACTTTTGGCAATTGTGAATAACATTGCTATGAACGTTGGTGTGCAGATTTCTGTTTGTGTCTCTGCTCTCAATTCTTCTGGGTATATACCTAGTAAAGGTATTGCCAGATCCCATGACAAGTGTATGTTTAACTTCCTTAGGAACTGCCAAACAGTCCTCCATAGTGGCTGTACCATTCTGCATTCCCACCAAGAGTGAGTAAGCATTCCTGTTTCTCCACATCATCTCCAACATTTACAGTTTTTCAACTTTTTAAAAATGACCAGTCTAATTGGTTTTGATATCTCATTGTAGTTTTTATTTGCATTTCCCTAATCACTAGTAAACTTGAACATTTTTCATGTGTTTCTTAGGAATTTGTATTTTTCCTTTGGACAGTTGTCTTTTTGAGTCTTGCCCATTTTAAAATTCAGTAGCTTCTCTTTTATTGTTGAGTTATATGATCTCTTTATATATCATGGATATTAAACCCTTATTGGTTATGTGATTGCCAAATATTTTCTCCCATTGAGTTGACTGCCTTTTCACCCTTTTGACAAAGTCCTTTGAGGTACAAAAGTGATTAATTTTGAGGAGGTCCCTTTTATCTATTCTTTTGTTTGTTCATGCTTTGGGTGTAAGTTTTCAGAAAATACCACATAGCACAAGATCTTGAAGAGATTTTCCTATATTTTCTTCTAGGAGTTTTATGGTTGTCACTTTTATATGTAGATCCTTGATCCATTTTGAGTTAATTTTTGTATAAGATATGAGATAAGGGATTTCTTTCTTTCTTTTGGATATGGATATCTGGTTCTCCCAGCACCATTTGTTGAATAGACTGTTCTGGTCCAGCTGGGAGGGCTTTACCACCTTGTCAAAAATCACTTGATTTTAGATGTGAGGCTCTATTGCTGTGTTCTTAATTTTGTTCCATTGGTCAACGTATCTGTCTTTATGCCAATATCATGCTGTTCTTACCACTGTAGAAGAAATATACTTTAAAGTCAGGAAGTGTGAGTCCTTCAACTTTGTTCTTCTTTTTAAAGATCATTTTGGCTATTCAGGACCCCTTACCCTTCCAAATAAGTTTGATAATTGGTTATTTGATTTCTGGGAAGAAAAAAAAATGCTGTTGCAATTTTTATTGGGATTGCATTGAATCTGTGAATCAGTTTGGGTAGAATTGACATCTTAATGATATTTAGTCTTTTAATCCATGAACAAGGAATGTCCATTATTTTATTTTAACAGTATGCATAATTGGATTGTGCATGTAAGTAAGCAGCTATTCTGTGTAAAAAGCTGCAGCTCTGGGCTTGTTTATGGCATTTTCTGCTGCTTTCTCTTTTGCTCATACCCCTCTATGCCTATGTGAGAGTTTGTGGGCCAGTTATAATCTTCTCAGTGTGAACATCCTCTTCTAATGAAAGAACATGCCAGGGGGCTGTGGTTCTTAAATATTTTGGGTCACATGTCCCTTTGAAAGACTGCCAAACTTTATCTCCCCCAAAGAAATATAGATGGCTCCTTATTTGGGCAGGTTCATGGTCTCCTAGACTGAGATTGATCATTGGTACGGGCTTTGGACTTCAGCTTAACTTCCCTGATGTTACTGGAAGATTCTAAATTGAAACCCAGAGCATTTCAAGGCAGTTATTCTTAGTGAAGTTTAAGAGAGAGGGGGAGTTGAACTGTGATGGGATCAGTGAAGGAGATGGAGGAGAAAGTTAAATTTTGTATGAAAATCTGGTAAAGTTATGAACACTCTCTCTGGAAAATATGTATTGGCACATACCCAACTTTGTGTACAATTTGAGGGTATCAGGGAACACATAGGTTAAGGACTCTAGTTTGGGTATAGGATTGATGGATGTTCTTCATTATCATGTTCATCTCTATAGACTTTCACTATATCTAGTTACCTAACAAAATCCCATCATCACTGTGATCCCACCCTATAATTTACTGGCACATATTCAGAGACCCCAACCTAGAATTTCATATTCCAACTCTTCTCCCCGTCACAGGTTAGAGAAGAATATTCACAGCAATGAGGGAGCAGAGCATCCTTGCACTGCCCAGTTACAGCCTGAGGGTCACCATGACCCTTCTAATCCAAGACACTACCTCCCACAGTCCTGGTGGGAGCTGCATCAGATAAAAGGAGTCCCAAAAACCTGAGGACCCAGGCTTTGGGGCACACAACTGAGATAGAAGAAGAATGCCTAATGGCCCCTACCTCAAGACATTAACACAGGTGGGACAATCTAGTCCCTGACCCTGTTGAGAGGGAGAACTCATGAACCAGATCTCAGCCCAGGAGCCAGCATCCCCTCAGGCTGAAAACTGGTGCTGCCTGTGTTGGGAGCCAAGGCACAATGGTCTGGGTGTCTAAGACTAGACCTAGATGCTCAGAGGACAATGATGGAGCAGAGTCCAATTTTGCCCTAACATCAGCATGCATTGTCCAGCCATATATCAGCATGTCCTTTCTTTGCCTTCTTCCATGGTGAGGCCAGGGTCAAAAGGAGCCCATGGTCCCTGGTACTTTGCTTTGCATAAGCTAACCATTCCTCATGACCAGGTAACCCTGACATTGACAAAGGATGGCTATTGGGGGAATGAGAGAGAGAAGTGGGCTCCAGCTGGGCTATGCACCTAATGATGCTGGGGCAGAGAGAGCAAGAATGTGACTGCTTTCTGTGAAGTCCTCCCAGGGCTCATCAAGAAATGTTGGAGAACTAGCCACATTCCCATGAATGTGTCAAGAACTGGGTTCTTTGCCTTGGTTTGGACACAGTCTACTTACAGAGTCTGATCAACTGTAGGGATCCTTTCTGCAGAAAAATGCAGTCCCAAAATGGTATGTACACTCTCAGGGATGCATGGAGCCCATGAGCTGCACCCAACATTTTCTGGGAACATGGTTTTTAGACATTTCTGATTTGAATTCCTGGGATGCTTGTCAATACCACAGATTACCAACTTCCACACCATATTTTCCAAAGTAGTTTATCAAAAGCTTGAGCCCAGTCCCCATAATGGTAAACATGGTAAACTACACTGGATACCTGCATATCCAGGACAACCTGCATAAGGATATACACAGTGTTGTTTCATTCTGACCACATATCTCTTTTCCAGCCCTCATGATGTGATTGAGCTACTAACATAGGATTGTGGAGTAGATGAGGAAGATGGTGATGAAGCCAGCAGGGAGGAGTGAGAAAGAGGTGGAAATTTTGGAGTATGTATGATGGCTCCCTTGGCCCAAGGCTGGTGCTTCATTGACCAGGTGAGATGGTGTCTGGGCCTAACAAAGAATTCAGGACATGCCATGGCTCCCTAGTGCCAATCCAGTAGTCAAATGGTCATGGCAGGGTCCTCAGTGCACATTTGGGATCCCAGCAATATTTGCAACTAGTTAGGGCCCCAGCTTAGAGAAGATGGTGGATGTTGACCTCTAGCCCTGGGTGGCTAGGGATAGTCCATGAAAGATGTGTTCTGGCTTGGCACATCCATGAAACAGCCATTGTCTATCAGGCAGAACCACCACCCACCATTACTCTTTGCCTGAGACCTGGAAAATTTAGAGTTGGACTTGACCCAATAGAGGAGGAGATGATCTCAGCTTGGGTCTAATGACTTAGATGGCAGGGAGAGTGAGAAGTGACTGTTTTGTGACCATAAATGGCCACAGTCTGCATTTGAATTCAAGTATCATCAATTAGTGATACCTCTGGCAAAGAACAAGCACAGCTTGAATTGAAATTTTACTAAATATTTCTAAAGGGTCTTTGTATCTCTGTGGGGGTGTAGGAAACAGAGGAGAGTGACCTGCTGCTTTGGGGAATAGGGCTTTCATGATACCATCATTGGTTTGTTTATTCATTAATCCAATAAAATTTGAGACAAGTCCTGATGTCCCTCTCTTCTGGCCAAGTAGCATAACAGCAGTGACACCTAAAACAAAATTCTGATTCCAGGGAGTCTGCAGCACACAAGTTTATCCATTACTTTTCTAAATACAAGGCTTCCTGAGAGGTTCATTGTGAGCTGGGGCTGAAAGAGGAGGAAGGCTCACCAACATGAATGGCTAACCATGTGTCTTTCTAAACAGAGAGAAATCCCACTGCCTTGAAAGGAAGCCACAGCCCTAGAACCCCACCCCTAGACACCTCCCCAGACTGCCATTCTCCTGATGAGTCATCTGAGTATGATCTTTGCTCCTGGACAAAGGCCATCTCTGGAAGTTCCTCATTGTCATGGCCTTGCTCCCCCTCCCTACATGCATATGGGCAACCAACCCTGTTCCCCTCACCCTCTGTGCACCTCCAGGCATTATGGGGGCTCCAGTGGAGCAAGAAGTTGGGCATGGTGCTCCAGGTCCATGCCAGGGATGGTGAGCTGTGCATAGCCATCCACCTGCTTGGGGCAGGGAAGGTCAAATGGCTTCAAGAAATCCTCTGAGGCCTGGTCCAGCCAGATGCTCAGAATAGATGAAATGCTGGTTGGGGTAGACATGTGATCTGCACAATGAGGGGAATGGGCTATCCTTGCACATGGTCATCTGAGTGTAACCCTCCCAGGTTCTGGGCTCCTGTGTCTGCACCTGCCTGTCCAGTGGACAGTATCTCCCATCCCCAATTCCATTTGGCCTGTGCTGGCATTGGCAGGCCTGGACTCCAGTATGGAGCTAGAAAAGAGCCCCAACTGTACAATTTTCTCCTTCTATGGCCTGACCAACTCTCTGATTCTTCAGCAAAGTCTATTATGCTTCATAGTCCCTCCCTAGTGCTGCCTCCCACTGGGAATCCATGAAGGCAGGGAGGGTATGTGTTGCTGTTTATGGTTTGGTACTAGCACACATAAGGAGCTTCATAAATATCTGACCCATTAGTGAACTGAGTCTCTCATCCTACCTCAGCCTGTCCTGATCTCTCATGGACCCTCAATCCATAACGCATGCCCTGAGATGCTGCCTGGAATGTGGCTGTGTTGGTGACCAGTTCTCTCATGGGCTGACTCTGAGCCCCCAGGTCCCCTCTGCATGTAGTGACCCTGCACCCCAGATACAGCTCACTTGACTCTGGCTCTTCTGCAGCAGGAAGCCCATCAGCCCTGCCCTCCAGTGGGCATCAGAGATGTGTGAGGATGGAGCTATGCCCAGCCACTCCCTGCTTCAACCCCCACAGTCACCACCCTGCTCTGGGGTAAGAAGAGCCCCTCTTTCCTTGGCCAGAATACATCACTTTCTTGGATGTTCCAGGCATCCACCACACTCATCTCAATGAGGGAAGGTATGCCCACATCTAGAAGAGACCTTGATGGTGTCACATCTCACTAGGTTGCCCTGACTGGAATGGAAATCCAAAGAGGACAGAATTTCTATCTGCTAGGTTCCCCAGATTCAGCTCAGTGCCAAAAATAGTGCCACCACATAGTAGTCACATCTTATTTGTATGAGGAATTCACAAGCCCTGTGTCACCTCTTTCCAGATATCTGAGTGAGTCTGGGGTCCCCTGCTGGGCCCCAGTGATCCCAGATCTGGCTACATCAAGAAGGGATCACCTTAAATGGAATCTCAAACATCCTTTACAGATGGGAAAGTGGTTTGCCAAAGGTCAAGGGTCAGTGAGGGGTGAGGCATCACTCCTTCATGGAGGAGAAGAAAATGCCACACATAGGCAACACTTGCTCCTCTGCCTGCCCTTTCCACTTAGACACCACAGATGCACTTTCCAGGGCTTCTCCCATTTAGTACCAACAATTACCCCCACATGGTTAGCCCTCCTACCACCCCACTTTTCAGAGGAGCAAACTGAGGCTAGAGTGAAGTGACATTCCCCAGACACAAGCTAATGGGTGGCAGAGCCATCATTGGCCTGTGGGAGAAGAGGGGGTGTCTCACTTTTAGACAGCAGGTTCCAGGACCTGTTAAGTGGGAAAGACACTGTAGATGCCCAGGAAGGGGATGATATAGGACAAGTTACTGTCCTGAAAGGCAGGCATTGGTGCTCCCTCAGCAACTCTAGCCTGCTTGGCCTGGTGGCCTGCACTGTTCAGGTCTCAGACCTGCTCAGGACCAACTCGTGTTCACACTGGTGTGGGGTAAAGAGGGGACATACATTCAGTAGGTGCAGTATCATGCCAGTGGGTTCTAAGTTCCTCCCCAGGCCCACTAGTCCCCAGAGATCCATTTCTCATGGGGGTATCTGCCTCCAGGCTTAGCTATTCCCTGAACCCTTGGCCTTGGTGAGGTCATCTGGGCATTGGGGAGAACATCTGCAGCTTTCCAGCAGCATGACTGGAGTGTCAAGAGAATGAATGCTCATAACAGCACAGCCTGGTACCTGGCATTCAAAAGTGCCAGGAGGACAACCAGCAAGATGGTGGCAGAGTAAAGATCTCTGAGAATCAGCTCCTGCTACAGAGCAGTTGGTGATCAACCACAACTATATAGAGCACTAGTTTCGGGGCTCCAGGAAACCAGAAGTGCATCCTACAACAACCTTGAAAGAATGGAAGGAGACTGCCCATCTGCAGAGAAGATTTGTAAGTAGAGCACTCCACAATGTGGAGGGCAGTGCCCATCCTCCACTAGAGGCACAAGCCACCTCAGGAGCTGTTCTGCAACTGGAATTAAAAGCTCCACTTCACAAAATGGGGAGAGGAAGAGATGGTTGGGCACCAACTTCAGCTACTGATTAATCAATTAAGTGGGCTAAAGTATAATCCTAAGAACAGCTAAAATTTGAACTTGTCCAAGTCAGAAAGACACTGGTGGCCACCATCTTAACTCTGCACCTGACATGAGGGGAAGGAGGGCTGACTGAAAATCACAGTGTTGGTAGAGACTAGGTTTTTTTCCATCTAGATTAGATTGTCACTCTAACCTAAGCCCCAGACCTGCCTTGGGCAGGGAGGAGGCTGGTGGAAGCTGCACCAGGCTCTCTGGGAAATTACTGGCCATGCCACAGAGGCTGGTGATCATCCTACTTTGGCAGTGCAGGCCACCCCAGGAGCTATTCTGTGGCAGGAATTGGAAGCTCCATTTCCCAAAAATGGGAGGAAGAGATGGTTGGCCACTGATTTCAGCTACTGATTAGTAACTAAGAACAGCTAAAGTTTGAGCCTGTCCAAGTCAGAAGGAGGCTGGTAGTCACCATTTTGACTCCACCCCCAGCATGAGGGGAAGCTGGGCTGACTGAAAATCACAGTGACAGTAGAGACCCATTTCTTTCACCCAGATTGGCTTGCAGCCCTAGTCTAGGCTTCAGCCCCACCTCTAGCAGGGAGGAAGCTGACAGGCCCTGCACCATCCTATCTAGGTAACTGCAGGTCCATTTAGCTGGCACAGACTGAATAATCAGAAGTCACTGGGGCAACTGTGGTCATCTTGGACCTGCACTGCATAGATTGCTGCCCATACCTGCAGCTCCATCCCTGCCCCAGGCAGGGGAACAAGGGGTGTGAACCTTCAGTCTCTCTGGGCAACTACAGTCTAGGCCTGCATAAGTTGGATTATTCCACACAGCTGTGGCTCTGTCACTACCCCAGACAAAGGAGAAAGTTGGCAGAAACTTTATTGGCCCTTGGGCCAGTGAGGGTAGCTTGAGCCTCCACAGATTATAGCACCAACTACTTCCTTGGCTCCTACTATACAACCAGCAGGGAAGAAAGGGAGGAAGCCTAAACTAAAGAGAAAAACTGCACCCAGAATACTCTAGCAAGCCAGATGCCAAGACACCAACAAAAAATTACAATCCACACCAAGAAACAGGAAGATATGGCCCAGTTAAAAGAACAAGATAAGCTTCCAGCCTACATAAAGGAGTTGAGACAAATAATCATAGATGTTCAAACAAATCTTAATAAATTAAATGAGATGGCTAAGGAAATTAAGGATATTAAGAAGACAGTGGATAAGCACAAAGAAGAATTTGAAAGAAATTCAAATAAGAAAAACAGCAGATCTTATGGGAATGAAAAGTGCTATAAATGAAATTAAAAATACACTGTAATATATTATCTCAGTTTTGAAGAGGCAGAAGAAAGGATTGGTAAACTTGAAGAAATGGCCTCTGAAAGTGAACATACAAAAGAACAGATGAAGAAAAGATTGGAAAAACTTGAACAAGTTCTCAGGGAACTAAAGGACAGCAAGAGATGTGCAAACATATGTGTTATGGGTGTCCCAGAAGGAGAAGAGAAGGGAAAAGGAGTAGAAAGAATATTTGAAAAAATAATGGTAGAAAATTTCCCAGCCCTATTGAAGGACATAGATATCCATGTCCAAGAACCATGACGTTCTCCCATATGAAAAAATCCTAATAGACCAACTCCAAGACATATACTAATCAGAATGTCAAGTGCCAAAGACAAAGAAAATTCTGAGGGCAGCAAGAGAAAAGCAATGCATAATGTATTAGAAATACCCAATAAGATTAAGTGTTGATTTCTCACCAGAAACCAAGGAGGCAAGAAGACAGTGGCATGATGTGTTTAAGATACTGCAAGAGAAAAACTTCCAGTCAAGAATCTTATATCTGGCAAGATTTTCTTTCAAAAATGAGGGCAAGTTTAGAATACTCACAGATAAACAGAAACTGAGAGCATTTGTAACCAAGAGACCTGCTTTGCAGGAAATGATAAAGGGTGTGCTACAGCCTGAAAAGTAAAGATAGGAGATAGAGGCCTGGAAGAGAATCTAGAAATAAAGATTATATCAATAAAAGTAGCTAAAAGCATCAAAAGAGTGGTGAGAATAAAATATGACAGATAAAACCCAAATATTCAGGCATAAATTTAACCCACAATTTAAAGTACTTGTATTCAGAAAACTATAACTCATTAAAAGAAATTTTAAAAGACCTAAATAATTGGAAGATTATCCCATGCCCATAGATTGAAAGACTAAGTATCATTAAGATGGCAATTCTACTCAAGTTGATATACAAATTCAATGCAATCCCTACAAAAATCCCACCAGCATTTTTTAAATAAATGGAAAACATGGTTATCAAATTTATTTGGAAATGTAAGAGGTCCTGAATAGCCAGAAACATCTTAAAAAGGAAAAGTGAAGTTGGAACACTCTCATTTTCAGACTTTAAGTCATATTACCTAGCCACAGTGATAAAAACAGCATGGTACTGGCATGACACTTAGACCAATGGAACTGAACTGATGGTTAAAAAACAAACCCTCACATCTATGGTCAAGTGATTTTTGACTAGCCTGTCAAACACACCCAGCTCAGACAGAACAGTCCATTCAAAAAATGGTGCTGAGAAAATTGGATATCCATAGCAAAAGAAGGAAAGAGGACCCCTATCTCACACCCTATAAAAAATGAATCAGATACCTAAATATAAAAGCAAGAACCATAAAACTTCTAGAAGAAAATATAGGAAAATATCTTCAAGACCTGATGGTAGGTGGTAGATTCTTAAAGGAGATAAGAGGAGAACTGAGATGGACTACTGATATTTAATGTATGTAGAAGTTTTAATTAGCTTTACTGTAATAGTGTGGAAATGTACAGAGTTGATGGTAACACATTATAGTAACAGCTGGTTTATAAATGGGAATGTGGCTGAAAAGGTTAGTCTAGGGATGTAAATGCCAATTGACAGAAAGCTAGAGAATAATCTAGGGACTGAATAGCACAGTAAACCCAGAGGTGGATGAGAATAGTGGTTGATGGTACAGATGCAAGAGTGTCCTTTGTGAGCTAGAGCAGATGTACATCAGTATTACAGGGTGGTGGGAATGTGGAGAAGCATAGGAAAAATACAACTGGAGGGATCTATGGAGTATGGTTAACAGTAATAATGTAATATTCTTGCATGTATGCCAAAGATGTAATGTGTTGATAATGAGGGAGTATGGAAAAAGTGTGTCAAATATATGCTGTGGACCTGGTAATAACCAGATGATATTATCTCATAATCTGTAACAAATATTCCACCAGGGTGTGGTATGTTGATAGAGGAGTGTTGTTTGGGAATCCTGTACATGTGCATGATTGTTTTGTAAGTTTACAAGTTCTGTCATAAAAATATATTTAAAAAATAATAATATGGTGTGTTGGGGGGAAAATACACCACATGTAAGATAAGGACTATAATTAGTAGTAAGATTTTGACAATATTCTTTCATAATTTGTAACAAATGTCTCATGACAATGCAAGGTGTTGGTGGAGGGTTGATGTATGGGACCCCTGTATGATGTTATGTAAGTTTGCTTTTTAAGTTCACAACTTTTACTATACACTTATTGTTTATGTATGTTCTTGTATAAATGATATAAAAAAATAGGGTGGGTTGGGAGAAAATATTTTGGTTAGTAGTAATATTTTGAGGATGCTCTTTAATCATTAGCTAAAAATGTTTCACAACAATGCAAGGTATTGGTGGTAGGGTGAGGTATGAGAGCCCTGTATGATGGTATGTGTGTTTGTTTTGTAAGTTCACAACAATTACTATATACTTATTGTTTATGTATATTCATGTATGAGTGATATACTTCAATAAATTTTTTTAAAAAATTATAAAATAGTGCCAGGAGGCTCTGTGTACCTGCCAGAGAGCCACACTCAAGAGAGGACACAGTCATCCTGAACTGGGGTAGAGTGGAGCATGGGGCACATCTTGCCCAAGAGCTTTCTGACTTATTAGCCATTTGGTTAAATGCAGAAGCCAAAACATGAATAAAGAAGGCTCTTCACTCCCATCTCCTGCAAGAAGCCTCCTTACAAACATCCACCCAGCTACCTGTCACTTCAGCATCTAAGGAGGAGAAAAGCACAGCCCAAGTTGTGGAGAGAGACTCACCCCAGTTGTGTGGCCCACTTCTGGTTCTCTCCACCTGTAGTTCATGACCTGATGTGCTTCCTTTATGACTGGATCCTGATTGTCAGGTAGGCAGACCAGCACAAGGCCAGGCTTGGTAGGGAGAAGGGTTGGTGACAGCTGAGGAGTTGGGTGATCTGCTCCTGAGAGAGTCCAGGAAGGGGCTGGCTACTGGTCCAACCTAACACCAATCCAGTGGTAATGAGGAAACCTCCTGGCTATTGAGGATGTAAGATTGAATGTAGGTGGGTATTGTGGGATGTGCTCAAAAGGAGCTTGTACCCCCTCCTTGAGTTCTCATAGAACCCAGGACACCTCCTTCTGGAATCACTCTGCCCCTACTTCCATGTTCCCACCCATAAGTCAATGTGTGAGTGTGAGTGTGTGCACTTGTGCTTAAGTGAGGATGCCGAGAGGTAAATGGTCAGGTTTGTGAGGGGGAGGCAGGGGTCTCCCATGTCTTTGGGCCTCTATTTCCAAAGCAAACCACACATCAGGGCTTGAACTCTGGCCTAGGGGGCTTATCTCAACCTTACCCTCTGGACTCTTCCCATTCCTGAGCACTGAGTTAATCTCTACTTCTCTCTGAGCCTCAGCTGGAGGTGACCAACTGCTGGGCTCTAGGCCTGGCCTCTGCCCTACCAAGCCCTGGGTGCATCATCCCTCTTTGTCACCTCCAATGGCAGCCCCACTCCCAGTGGCTGTACCATGCCAGGCTGTTTGGGGTCCTGACTCATTGCTGGGTTTGGACATGGAGCAGGTGCTCCATGGTGGGAGGGAAGACACTTGAAGCCACTCAGCCACTCCCTTCAGCCCTGGCCAGGTCCCACCCAGGTGGTGCCCAGGTCTTTATTTATATCCCCACCATGCCAGTCCCACATCTCCCAGGAATTCCCAAGAAGGCCAACCAGAAGGTGTGAGAAGTGGGCTCCAGGGAGTGCATGTGGGCATGGCTAACTCCTGGGAACCATCTGATGTGATACGCTCATTCCCAATGATACTACTCTGTGTCCCAATGTCACTTAGGGCTTGAGGTCATCCCAGATTCATCCAGGCATTGAAAGCTTGGAGACATAGGGGACACCAAAATACCTACCTCCTACCCTAATGTCATGGTCGCCAGATGTTGCTCAGCCTGGCCAGGCAGATGGTCCATATCAGAGTGGACATTGAGCCTGCCAGCAACCCCTGCATCTGGGCCAAAGAGAAGGCTAAACAGCCTCCCTCAGCTTCCTCTTCTACCCCTGCTCCATCCATCCTGACAGGATGCCTGAAGTAGAGGTCACAGACTGCAGGCCCTTCCTGGATTAATGGTGAGATAGAGGGCACCCAGGGGAGGTTCTAACCTTCAGGCTGAGTGTGGGGGTGCATTTGCTATTGTTAGGGAGTTCTCCCTGGGCACTCAGTCATTTCCCCCGTTTTATAGTTGAGCAGGCAGCACCAGCACCAGGGTTCAGCATGGAAGGTGTGGCTCAGGCTCTCCTCTCTCACCCATTTCCATTACTCCTGCTGGTCATCAGAAGCCTTGTTCTGCACTAAGTGCTCCCTGGGCCACACAGATCTCCCCAGGGCCATGCTCTTTAGGTGGCTTCATGTCCCCTATTGTAATCCCCAACTACCCTCATGAAGATGGAGTCCCAGACTCCCAGCCATGTATATGGTTGGTGGACCTTCTCTTCCCCAATTCACATGAGCTAGGTTCTCCCAGGTCCCTGCTGTGACTACCTGCAAACAGACCTCCCAATACACTAGGTGGTCAGGAAATGGCCTTACACTATCCAGAGGATGCCACATCTAATGGAGGAACTCCAGGCCCTGTGGCATGTGTAGGGAAGGAGTGAGATATTGTGGGTGATGTACAGAATGTGTCTAGAGACCTGGTTGAGCAGCTTCTTCCTGCCATGGCCCCTGGAGTCTCTGCCCCTAGGCTGGGTCCAAGGCTGTGCAAGGGCTTCCCCTCTTCAAGGAGCTCCTCAGGTCCCCAGGCCACATCCACTGCTCTCTTTGTCTCCTTTCCTCCTGCAGGGTAGGTACCACCCACCAATAGCCCCCTAGCTGGAATCATAGAATGACTGTACCCAGGGGGCTGCCACCATCCCATACTCCTCACTGTGGTCTGTGGTAACAATATCTTCTCTTTCTTGACCCAAATTCATGCACTTTTTCCAGTTGATCCTGGCATCTTCCATAGAAGGATACATGAAGGTGTCCCAGCTACCTTCCTGGGGGGGTGGGGCACCTGTTGATGATGTCAAATGCTACTGTCAGAATTGCCAACCACAAAGGGAATCCCAAAAGTGGAGGGAATTTCATCTGCTTTCTTTTTTGAATTAGGCTAGGTCTTAAGTGCTTGCATACTATGACAGTTTGAAGTGGGGTAGATCCCAGAAAACCCTGTTCTCATAGCTAATCCATTCCTGTGCATGAAAACCTATTGTAGATGGGAACTTTTGATTAGATTCAGTTAAGGGAACTTTCTTTTAACTAAATCACTTCAGTAGCACATGACCCAATATGTGTTTCAATCCTCTTACTGAAGTACTTTATAAACAGGAATAAAAAACCACAGACACAGGAACAAGTAGCAGAAACAGAGAGAAGCCTCCAGAAATTGACACCAATGCACCCAGGAGAGAGAAAAGCCACAGCTAGAAGAGCCCAAAACTGATACAATGAGGCTTGGAGGAAAGAGGAGATATGAGCAAACCCTGTCAGCTGCCTGATCACCCACAGCTGAGCTCTGGGAGAATGTGAGCCTGGAAAAGGCAGAGACCAGCAGGGCCACCAATGTGACTTGTCATGTGGAAAGAGTCCAAGGACACCAATACCTGACTTTTGGGGAGAGCTTTGCCTGATGCCATGATTTGGACATTTTCTCCAGCTTCATATAAGTTTTTAACCTAATAAATCCCATTATAAAAGCTAGATCATTTCTGGTATGTTGCATTGGCAGCCTTTAGTTTTAGCAAACTAAAACAAATTCAATAGACACTACATATATTTTTTGTCTTTTTAAATAAATGAGCACTAACCAGGACCATCCCAGGTATCTGAGTGGGTCTGTGGACTGAATGCCAGCCCTTTGCGCTCCATTCCCTGGATAAAATGAGCCCTAGGTAGAATCTCAAACATCCTTTACAAATGGACAAGGGGCCCATGAGGGCTGCAGCCAAGATCCTCTTCAGACAGAAAAGGAAGACATGACAAAAGCACACAAAAATAAATCCTCTCACCTCCAACAGCCCTTCAGGAAGAACCACATATGAGATGGGACTTTCCATGGCTTACCCAATTTAGTCCTTACAATATGTTTACAAAGTTGGTGCTCTTGCCATGTCACTTTACAGAAGAGCAAACTTAGGCTAGAGGTTGAATTGACATTACCAGGGCACCCAGACACATCACCACTGTGCCATGGGGGTGGGGGCTCACCTTTGTAACTACAGGTGCAGGACCTGTTGGGTTGTGGAGAAAGCACATCATGTGGCCCAGAAGACATTGATATAGAACAAGTTGCCTTGTGGAAGATGGGACAAAGTTGCTCTCCCAGCTGTTCAAGTGTGTCAGGATAGTCTCATGGTAAAAGTCTCACCTTTGCTCAGGGCTGAGTCATTGTCGCACTGGTTGGGGATGTCACTAGAGGAGGAAGCAATTACTGGCAGCAGCATGAAGCAGCAGGAGGGTTGGGACAGACACTTAGACTGGGACTTCAGGCTCTCAGTGACTTGTGGCAAGAAGTGTCATAAGAGTCTCCAGCACAAAAATGTTCTCAGCTTTTAAAGTAGAATTTGAAGTTCTGGAGTGATATTAAATAACAGTACCTTCAAATCAGTTTCTTAGCTGTGTAATAAGAAGACATGACTGTATTGAGAGTCTGTATGAGGTGCATTTTCCCAGTGAGCCCTCACTAATTGTTCCCATTCAAGAGATGAGAAAATAGAGGTCAAGGGTCTGCCCAGTGTCCAGCAGATCAGAACCCAGAACCATTCATGCTCAGGCTGAGTGCTATTCCCTCCCTGCCTTGGAAGCCTGCATTTCCTCCTGGAATGGCAGCTGGCAAGGGCCATGGGGATTGTCCCAGCTGGATGTCTTCTCAGGGCTCAAGGTGGTGCTGCACTCACTCCTAAGACATTCAATTACCACCTCTAGATACAGTCATTCAACACAGAGTTTTACAGAGTGACCCCTGGGTGCCAGTCACCCAGAGAAACCTGCACAGGAACTATCATTGCCCTTTTGGAGCTCTAAGCTGTGGTGGTGGTAGGGATTTGCATGGCAACCTGGGAAATAATGGTATAGAGATGTGGAGGGCTATAATGAGACCATGGAAATGCATCCACTCTAGAGGGGTACAAATCCAGGTGGGCTTCCTGGAGGAGGTGATGCCAGAAGGCATTCACTGGGAATTGCCCAGTAGGTGAGATAGGTGTGTTGGGAGGGGTATGACTGACTGATGGGCCATTTGAAACAAGGTATGCTGGGCCAGGCCCAGGAGGCTGTAGGATGATGTTGGACTGTCAGGTGTGGGAAAGTAGGTATTATCTATGGAGGACATGAAGCTTTTCCTAGGGCAAGTGTCAGGAGTCTGAAGGCATTTTGTGCATGTAATTTTGTTTTCTTATTAAAGTGCTATCTCCTAAGTTGTAAAAACTACAGAGCACAGAAAACTCTGATGTGTCCTGGTCATATTTGCAGCTGCACTTACACAAAGCTTGGTAACAATCATGTGGGAACAGAGGCTGAGATCTCCCTGCTTGGGCTTTGTTCCCAGCCATTCCCTGCACTGCCTCCCTCTGCTTGCTCACCACCCCAAATCCCACCCTCAGGGCCTTCTTTCCCACTCATGTAGCCCCTTTGTGCCAAGGTCCTCAGCTTCCTTCTGGGAAAAGGCATCCACCCTGGTTGGGTTCCAGGAGTTGAGTTCTGTCATTTACACCAAAAATGTCTAAGGATCAAACCCTAGGATGGGATTGGGGAGAGCACAAGTCCCTAGGCTTGTGAGAAGGGCCCCTCAACTGCCTCAGAGAGACTGGTCCCAAGAGTCTTGGCACAGAGACTAGAAGGAGTGAGGCTGCTCTCCCCTGTCCTCTTCCAAGCTAATCATGCTCTGGTCCAGGTATCTATCTCCAGATCTCCACTGGGATCCACTTCCAGAAGTTTCTTCCAGCTCTATCCTACAATCTTCTTGAAGGCAGGACCTGCAATTTCACAAGGTTCCTGCTGCACATGTCCCACCTTCAATGAGGTCAGGGTTAGAGAGCCCTGGAAGGTTCTTCCTGGCTTAGAACTGCAGGCCATGGGCCCACCCTGGGCTCTCTGTTCATGAAGGATACAACTTCAGTCCTCTACAGGCCCTGCTGTATCCTCCTGATGGACACTGTGTCTGCCCCCAATGTGGACACCAATGCTGGCACATGACCAAACATCAGTGCATAAAGAAGAATGAATCATAACTGGTCCAATTTTTGCCAAGGGTGGCCCAGTGTGCAGGTGTCTACCATCCCAGGGGGCCCAAAGAGTGCACCTCTGCCTGCTCATCATGTCCCTCTACCAATGTAAAGATTAACCTGTGTCCATGGGAACCAGGACAGGGCAACTGATCCCTGCCCCCTGCCCTACCTGCTTGCCAGGCAGATGAAACCACCATGGACCCCTGAAATCTCTCTGGTTCCTGGATGACAAGGTCCCCATCCAACTCCTCTAATCATGGACACACACCACTATCTGGAGCACAGAGGAAGTGAGTCCATGAGGAAGTAAGTAACAGAGTTGCCAGGACAGGTGCCAGTGCTCACCTATGGCTCTGCCTTCCACTGACCAAGGAACCTACACCCTGACTTTGACTTTCCAGCTTTAGATCCCTCATTCTTAAATGGGGACAATAACCCTCTGCATAGTGTCATGCCCCAGGTGGGGAAACTGAGGCCCAACAAGGAAAAGCTCTGCCCACATAATGCAACTTGCTGTGGCAGAGACAGCTCCAGAAGAGTATGAAGTTGGGGAAACCCAAGCAGGTGCTTCTGAGGATTCTTCTTTTTCTTGAACTTGACTTAGAGTACATGCTTTGTTTCATTTTTGTAGTTGTTTGGGATACTTATTAAATATTGTCTTTTCTAAGCCTATTTTCTATGTCTATAATTTCTCTCCAATCTCTTGTCATTTCTTTTTTATTTAAAAATTTCTACATCTTTATATCTCCTGCCTACAATTTGGGGTTTTTCTATTCCCAAATTTTTAGATAGCTTATTTCCCTCTCTCTCCTTTCACTTCCTCCGATGCTGATATCCAATGTGTCTTGTCACCTAGATATTTTGAAGTTGTTATCTGTGGGTTTTGATGATGCAAACCTAGCAGTTTTGTCTACTTCTATGGAACTCAAGGAGATTTTAAGTTATGCGGCTGAAGTGACTATCATCACAGTAATTACTCCTTGGATTGTCCTTTTTGGCCCTCCTCCAGCACCCACATTCACACAAATACTGACCAGCCACAACCATCCCTCACTCAGTGCTAGAGTGAGCAATGTCATTCCTCCTGTTTATTTCCATGATAAAATTTAGTGCCTATATTTTGTAGTCTTGTTAAATGTCCTCACCTCTAGGAAGCCTTCCCTGACAAGTGTCCTTAGTCAAGGTCAGTGGTCTTTTTTCTGAATTCCCACAGAATTCAGATGGAAATGCCTCTGCTAGAGCAGTAATAATGCCAAGTATTTTCCTGCCTGTCTCCCCCCTAGACTGTCAGCATCTTAAAGAAAGAAGCAGAATCATTCTTCCTGTGAACACAGAGAGTGGTCCAGGAGCAAGATCTAAGTAAGTACTAAGTAAAGCTCATCTTAAAAAATTACATTTTCCTATATCCTGGTAGATCTGCTCAGAGCTAATTTGTGGCAAAATAATATTGTTCTTGCCTTGTAGTGAAAAGCCCTATACAGCTCACCAGAGGCTTTTTCATACAGCAGTCACCTTTCCTTTGTTGTTATGGCACATTTGCAGACTTTCTTAAACACTACTCTCTGCAATTTCCATTTGTCTCTTTGTTTGCTAATCTGGTCTATTTACTCCCTTCAGTCTGTGAGCTAATCAAGGCTAGGGGCCAAGTCTTACCCCCTCAGTTTTCCCATCTTCTGCCCAGTGCCTGGCATAGAACAAGCACTCAAGAAATATTGGTTGCCTGAAAGAATGAGGAAAGACAGTTCTACATTCCTCCTGGGACTCAGCTGGGGATGGTCCCTTCATACCTTTGGTTCCCAAAGTCACTGACTAGAAGTGAATATGAAGCCCCACAGCCTCTCTGGGCCTCTTCTGAGTCTGGCTGATAAGAGGGTCTCACAGCCTCAGTGGTCCTGTCTCCCCCAGCATTGGTGCTTCTGACTGGAGCCATTGAGGTCAGTCTGCCCCCACCCCTCCTTTGCTAACCTCTCTTTGTCATTGTGGCTGTTCAGTGCCATCCTCTCCTTGAGCTTCCTGCCTGTCATCCTGTGAGATCTTTAACAACCTTGAATTGTATGGGAGAGAACAAATCTACTACAAATACAGAAGTAAGGGGATCCAAAATGTTTGTGAAAACCCAAGGCCCATAATCTGAAGATGTATGTCCTGCAGGCATTGAAGAATGAAAAAGCTACCCTTAGTAGTAAGTTCCTGTTAGGAGTTAGAGCATCAATCTTTGCAGGTTGGAGAATAGAGATTGTCTTCCTCTGTTGACCCTGAATGCAGGACCTTGTGAGGAGTGTCTTCCCAAATAGAAAAGTTTCTCTAAATAGATATCTCTGTTTTTTCTTTAAAGTTTAATGGCCATTGTGAATGCCTTTACTAGCAATTAAAGAAAAGAAAAAAGAAAATTTCCTTCATGCGTATGATAACCACATCACAAAGTGAGCCTCAGTTCTTGGCAGGCAATGAGCAGGTGTGCTGTAAGTATTATCTTATTTAATCCTTACCATTACCTTCTGAAGTAGGTCTTATTATATTCTCCACTCACCAATGAGGGGTGTCTGCAGATGAGTGTAACTTGCCTGAGGCACATAATTAGGAAGTGGCCAATGAGGATTCTAACCAGATATTTTGGACACAACCCAACAGCATTAAGATATAAGATTTTTGTCTTAGAACAGGAAAAATTTATACCTGCAGATATACATAGCCACATAGATGACTTGAGCTAAGGTCATTGCTTTGGAGAAAACATTTTAAAACAAATCATTAAAGTTTCATTTTTATTCTGAATATATAAGAAAGGGGGGGGGGGAAACCTTGACTTCATGATAAATGAAACACACTGGCATCTTGAGTGTTTCCTTCCTGAAATGATGGCTTGAGCTATAACAGGAAATCACTATATAGCTAAGGGAAAAAGAGCAATGGATGCAGAGTAAGTAAATGGAAGAGTCAAGGAAGGCTGGATTCTGACAATCCTGGAAGCAAGTGCTTGTTCATCAGGAAACTGGACTCTAACCTTCTCTCCAGGAAAAGACAGAGGCCTGGAAATGGCTAAAAGAAGAGTAACTCTAACCTAAAATCTAGCCACATTCCTAGCTCTACTGCTAAGAATAGAACCCTAACAAGGCACTCTGAATTAAAGCAGAGGCATCTGCTCCTTGCTCAGAGGAAACAAAGCCTTTCCTGGAAGTTCACCTGGTAGAGGATGTCCACCAACTCTTGAGGCAGCTCTGTCCACAGGCAGCCACAGATATGTTCATTTCTCTCAGGTTGGCCCCAGTCCTGAGTAGCCTTGAATGAGAGACTGGGAATAGCCAGGACATTTTTGTTTGTGAATGACAGAACCCAACTCTAAATGGCTTAAAACAAAAAAGGAAAAGAATGGATTCACCTAAGGGAAACACTAAAAGTAGAGCAGTTCCAGGCACAGCTGGATCCAGTGGCTTAAGTGAAGTCATCAGAACTGCATCTCTTTCTCTCAATCTCCTATCTAATTTGCTTTTCTTTGTGTTGGCCATGACATTCAGTTGGCTCTCTTCACCTGGTGATGACAGGAATCACTAAGCCTATTCACTCCAGGATCAAGCACAGAAAAGAGAATTTCCATTCTTAATAATTCCAACAAACTACTGGGTATGAATTACAAATTGCTTAACATGATCCTTGGAACTAGATCCTGTGGCCATGTAGAAGGACTCTAGATATTGGCAGTGCATACTGACTCTGGAATGCATAAGACAGCAGTTCAGTGTTGATTTTTCTTTCTGCACCAGCATCTTGGGATGATATTTGCATCCTTAAATTTCTCATGATCCAAGATGGCTTCTGGAGTTCTAGTCTACAGCAGCAGTTTTATCTGCTTTGAGATGGCAGGAAGGAAAAAGGGAGGAAGAACACAGGGTCCTCACAGCTGGGTAAGATCCATCTAAACAGCCCGCTCAAAGCTCCATGGGATACTTCTGCTCATTTCTAATTGGCCTGAACTTAGTCTGGTCCTCTTAATGCAGATGATATAGTGGATTTAGATAGTTCTCTATAAAGTGTAAAGCACTAGGACTGGGCCAATTTCTTATTTCTATTAGCATTATTCAAACTTTTTGCACACTCTTTTTCCTTATTCAAGCTTTGAAAATAAATAGCATAAAATAACTCTTCATCCCATTCACATACCCTCTTTTTACCCAAAGACAACAAATGTAAAATATTTCTTGAGTATCCTTCCTGAAATGTTCTATGCATAATACAAATATGGTGTGTGTGTGTGTGTGTTTGTGGTAGCCAAATAAAATCCAGTGTTGCTATAGGAAAATATAATGAAAGCTTACATATGTATTTTAAATTTTTTAAGAACCGCAATAGATCAAGTCATTTTCAATAATCTATTTCATTGATTTCACTATATCCATTTTTATCATTTCAAAATTTCATGAGTATATATTGATCAGATATTTTCACTTCTATTTTCATATCATGTCTTCCCAATCTCTTTCTAGCACTCACTGCTCCTGGCAATCCACATATTTGCCTGGTGATTATTGAATAAGATTTAGCAGGTGTATGATGTACTACGCACCTTGATTTTTCCACTTAGCCATTCATTTTGGTGCTCAGAGTAGTTCTTTTCAACAGGTACAGATAGTCCTCACTCTCTTTCAACACTGTACAATAATCCTTTGTGTATATTTGCTATACATGATTTAACATATATTTGCAACCTAAGAAGTTTCCAGTGATGAAATGTTACAAACAACAGCTTTGTGAACAACCTTATAGTGATGATTATGTACATAGGTGAAGTCCAATTTTGGAAAAGATGCTAGAATTGGAATTAAAAGGAAAAGTGTCTTGACTGTTTTCCTGAGCCTTTAAACAGCTTAAACACTGAAATCTTCAAACTCTCAATTCTTAGGCACCACCTAGCCCACTTCCCCTGCCCATTATCTCCTCATGTTTTGTTTTTATAATCTTTTAAGTATTCTTGAGTTTTGTTTTGGGAAGCACTTTTGTGTCACTGAGTAGTGCTCTTAATCTATGTTAAGTGTGTCTTGAGCAGCCTTCAGTCCATGGCTAATTCCTTCCCAACACAGAGGCAATGCCCTCTGAACACTCTGCACAATGACCCCTGAATTCCATTCTGCCTGGTGGAAACATGAAATCCTCCCAGTCCCAGGTGAGCTCTGAGGATTGTGCTGCCCATTGCTGTTTCTTCTTGTCTTCTGAAGCCTTTTATTAGCCCCTTGTACTCTTGTGCTTTATTTAGCTGCAGACTTGAGGGGATCCCTCTGCAGAGCTCTAAAATTCTCCCTCTCTCTCTGTAGCCCTTTCCCCTCCATGAAGAACTCTCTCTCTGCCAATCTGCCATCAAATGGAGCTCATCCTTCTTCCCAGACTGCTAGCCACGTGGCCTGACCTCAGGAATACTGACAGGCCCACCTGGACTGCACTGAGACTGCACTGAGACTTGTCACATGCTGAGGGCAATCACCACATTTGTGCACTGCTTGTGCTGCTTGCTGTCTAGTGACTGAAAGCTATGGTTTCATATATTCTATTTCTCACAATTGTGTTAGGATAAACATATTTCTGTTTTATAACAGGGAAATTGAATTTTAAGGGGATGATATGAGAGGCAAGTATTTGATCTGCTATGGACTTGCTGGTATTTGATCTGCTATGGACTTGCTATGAGACTTTGCTAAAGAGCCTCTGTTTACACATCTGGAAGATGAAGCACATGCTAGCATCATTGCAATTATTATTTACCTATTCTCACAGCAACTCTAGGATGTTGGCACTTTTATTAGCTTAAATTTAGCAGGTGTGGAACCTAAGGCAGAGGACAGCTAACAAATTGTTCAAGAAAGGCAAACTGGGATTTGGAGCTAGGCTGCTGATACCATTCCTGTCTTCAAAACCATCTCTACTGTGCCCCAGGAAATGCAAACCCAGGAAGCAATGATGTCTAGGGACTTGCTTGCTCTGAGCATCTCTGTTTCCATACTTGTCAACAGAGATTCATGAGTTTGTGGCTGAGCCTGCCCTTCCCAGTTGCTAGATGATTTTTCATGTAGTGCTTAAACCCCATTCCTGTTTTGAGGTTCAAACTGTAAAACCACTCACCCAGCTGTCACTCTGAGGTCAAAGAAGACATCAGTCAAATTCAAACGATAGATTGTGATTTGGAGCCTGAAGAGCTTTTCATGGGGTCTTGGGAAAATCACCTCCTTATGAGCCTCAGTTTTCATGGCATTTAGCCATGAATTGAGGCTTTTTCATTTCCATATTGTATTTTTGATCATTATATATTGATTTACATATTTAGTTATATATTTGATATCCCCACCTGGTACTGATGGAATTCCATATTTTGAACTTGAAAATGCAACTTCCTAATTGTTGTTTAAAAGAAAGCTCATCAAGAGAAGAACAATATTTTCTCAATTCTTTCAAACATGTATATAGGCAACCATTGTGCTGGGTCAGGAAACAGCCCTTTCAAATGTTATTTGGAAAGATACCTAAATTCCTGAGGTGGTTGCTATGCCTTGATAAATGTATTGTGACCTCTAATGCCAGGGAGTTCAGATGGTCAGATTCAGGTCCTGGCCAGGTTACTGATGCTGAAGTGAACATTTGCTCTGTGTGAGGGTTACACTCATGTGTCAAATAGGCCTGGTAATGGTGCCTGTTAATTTGGTCAAGCAAGCACTTGCTTGATTGTTACTGTGAGGACATTTTGTGCATTTAAATCATTAATAAGTTGATAGTGTTTATGGCTGTTCATATCTACAGTCAACTGAGGATATTTCTTTAAGCTATGAGAGATGTCTCATCCAATCAGATAAGGCATTACATGGAGAATTGATTATTTCAGCAGTCAGAAGAGAGAATTGACATCACTATTTCAGCTTGCCAGTTCCTCTAGGGGAATTCATCTTGGCCTTCAATGGAGTTCCTGTTTTGTAGCCTGCCCTATGGTATTTGGACTTGTGCAACCACCATTGGCTGCATGAGACAATCTTATGAAATTTCATATTTATAGATATCTCCTGTCAATTCTGTTTCCTTAGAGAACTAAGTAACACTCAGGGAAAGGTGGCTTGTGTGTTTGCTTCAGTAAACCAGGAAAGGTTCATTGGCTCTTGTCACTTCCCTGCATAAAATATACTGCCACCCTGCAGGACTCCTGCATACAATAAAGTGCCACCCTGAAGGAACATGTGAGAGCCTGTAGCTCATTCAAATCAACACAGTACCTGAAAGAACCAAAACTCAACTCCCTGGGTGGAGTAGAAACAGGATTTAATATGAAATTCAAGTATAGGATTTGCTATTTA
>JAQZBX010011762.1:0-42201 GCA_029593785.1 Cabassous unicinctus | reverse complement strand
TTTAAATGTTTGTATGTATTAACCCTTATAAACTGAATATATCAGATATTTCTTTCAGTAATAAATAATTTTGACTACTTTTCTTTATTATTTTAAGTAAATAATATGGTGAAGCAACTTTCCACTTTTGAATTTCTTACAAAATCATATACTTATGGGAATTTTATGTTTGGGAGGATGTTAATGGACATTTAAATCATGCAGTTATATTTGAAATCTGTTTTCAAGGTCCAAGCCAACTATTTGCCCTGAGAATGTTCCCAGTTATTACTATTTCCCAAATAATTCAATTTCATATTAGAACTCAAACTATTATGAAAACCTCCCATATAATAAGCTAATATCTCTACCCATAAATTTTAACTTTGATCCTAATAATACTATGTGGATACTGTGTTAGCCTTAGCCTTAGATGACTATGCAGTATCTGAGTCAAAGATTAAAGTGTTGATTTTTCTTTGTGAGTTTTATGTATTTATTGTGAGGTACAAGGCTCAGGCAGAAAGAAAGAAAGGGAAAAAGGATGCTGAAACCAGGAGAAATGCAAAGTCTAAAGTTTATTGAACAGCTATCTACCACTTCAGAACGTGCAACAAAGGGACACAGTGATCTTTCAGCAAGATTGTTCTGCATATTGTAATTCTTTGGAAGAAATGCCAGGAAAATTCTGTTTGGAATAGTTCATGGGAAAAAGAAGATGGGGATGGTGATTTATCTCTCTCCTCTTTCTCAATGGTCAGATTCACTCAACAGAGTGTAAACACTTTCACAATTTTGAGTTGTGTCATTTGATAACTCAAAATACAAATAACCAACCCCGAAGTTGTGATATTTCATCCAAGTTTGTAAATAGGGGGTCAGTGAAATGCACATGGGCACAAATGCAGAGAAAGACAGAGTCAAGTGGTTAAGGAAATATAAGAAAACTAATTCCTGTGTCCATTACAAATCTATGCAGAAATATTTTAATATATTTTCCAAAAATGAATTGTCAAATAGCTGAGGTAGTTATTGGGGCCTTCAAATATTCCTCCTTCTAGTTTTAATGTTAATCTGTGATCCTTATTCTTATGAAAATATGTCAAAATTTTAAATAACCATCCTAAAGTAAGTTATAAATGATTAAATTATTAATCATAAAATAATTTGGGGATGTATTCTTCAATCTTTCCCAGAATATATCTCCTCCAGTATTGTGTAGTTTGATTAATCAACATATATGCATATTATTCTGTAAATGAAAAAAACTGTACCTATCAACTAATGTACCAATTAAGAAGAAACAAATATTTACTCTAAATTCACATATCCTTTGGCTATGTCTGGACTTTTGGTTTTGGGGTGCTGAATTCAAGTGTTTACTCTTATTATTGAATTTTACTCTGTTGAATACAATTAAAAGTTCTAGTCAATTGAGATATGTTTGGATTCTAATTGCATCATCCATCGTACTCAGAAATTTTCATAGCTTCACTTTATAAAAACTTTAATAATTTAAACTTTAGTATGTTTCAAATCATATAAATTCTTTATAAAAGTATGAGGAAGGAAAGCTCAAGATTTATTTTCTTCATGCAAATAGACTTTTATTCATCATACAGTATAATTTAACTTTATTATTAATATATTATTTTGTTATTATTTATTCAGTAGGTACAAATCCATAATATTAACCTGTCATATAGGGTCAATATTTTTACCACCTTATTGACAAGTGTGAGAAAATGATTTGAGTCTTTTGAAAATGCTAAAGTCAACAGAAAAGGCATTATATATAAAGTAGAAAAATTGCTGCAATCCGTATACATCATCTCCTACAATTTCTTTACTTATGATTAAAATTTTTCAAATAGATTTTGTTTAATACCTTTTTTTCATTCCTAGAATCTAGTAATCACCTCTGTTTTAGGAATAAAAAATATGTTTTTTTAAATAAAATTTTTTCTAAAATTTTGCCTAGAATGATTTTTCTGAGTTGTAGGATTAGTTTTCTGCAACATTACTTTAGTTTTTGAAGATAGCAAAAGTCTGAAAGTTGAGGGTCCATGAGTCTGCAAACATCAGTAGTTATTTAAAAATATCCAATATCTTTTTAAATATTAGGATTTTTTTTTCTTGACTAGAAGGCTCAAATTTTGCTAGATTATATAGAATCACACATTCACTATATACATGTTGTAAATTCAGTGGGTTCTTTCAATATTTTTTTCTAGAAGTTCAGGAAGATGACTGTCATTGACAAAGAAAACAAATGCAAAATAAGATATTAGTAAATCTTCAAGGTTTCATCCATTGACATTATACCATTAGCCCCAAGCAAAATTCCTTTTTTTTTCCTGGCACTGAACCTAATTTATAATGTCCTTTCTGCAAGCCTTAGTATTTTCAGAAGTCTCAGATTATTTTGAAATTCAGTCTTGTGCCATTGCTCTTATAAATGCGTCATCCTCTCTTATTTGTTCTTACAGATATGAATTATTTTGTTATTATTTGTTCAAGATATTGCCTGAAAGTTTCCTGTTAAGTCTTAAATGATTTAAATACACAATCACATTTTTTATTTACCAGATCATTTTGGATATACATATAAAATCAAGTTTCTTTGGGCACTCTTGCCTTCCATTTAACATCACTTTCCACTTATGTCACTGTCTGTCTTAGTTTCCTGGCTGTTGAAACAAATACCATACACTGGCTTGGTTTAAATAATGAGATTTTATTGGCTTATGGTTTTGAGATTAGGAGAAGTCCAAAATCAAGGTATCATTAAGACAGTGCTTTCTCCCAGACAATTGTGGTGTTCTGGGGCTGCCTGCCAGTAGTCCTTGGTCCTTGGCTTTTCTGTCATATGGCATCAATCCCTGGCTTCTCTGGGTTCTGTTTACTTCGAGTTTATTCTTGTGGCTCTCTTTCCTTGTGTGTCTGGATTTCATTCTGCTTATAAAGGGCTCCAATAATAGCTTAAGACCCATCCTGATTTAGGTGGGCCATACATCGATTGAAGTAACTTCAAACAAATGTCCTTTCACAATGGGTTCATACCCACAGGAATAGATTAAGATTAAGAACGTGTTTCTTCTAGGATACATAGCTCCAAGCCACCACACTGTCCAGTTAAGATATTTGGAGATTCAGTCTTACAATTTAAATGTAAAATCTGCCTGAAAAAACACTCAAGACATATTTTCTTACCTCACAAATATGAAATACACTAATAAGAACAAAAACACCACAAACAACAAGTTTCCTTGGCTCCATGAACCAAATACCATAAAATGGTTCTGTGTGAACAGTGGGAATTTATTCGCGTATGATTCGATTCCAGGAAAATATCCAAATCAAGGCATCATCAAGGCAATGCTTTTCAGAGACTGCCTGCTGGTGATCCTCAGCTCCTGTGCGAAATAGCAAGACACATGGCGGCATCTGTTGGTCTCTCCCTTCTCTTTGGACTTTGTTGCTTTCAGTTTCTTGCTTCCATGGCTTTCTCTCTCTCTCTCTCTCTCTCTCTCTCTCTCTCCACACACACACACACACACACACACACATATATATCTCACTGTATTCAATAACTTTATAAAGAACTCCAGTATTAGGATTAAGACTCATCCTGAATGAGATTGGTCAACTCTTAATGGAAGGAGTCTCATTAAAAGGACCTGCTTACAATGGGTTTACTTCCACAGGAATGGATTAGTTTTAAGAACATATTTTTCTGGGGTACATACAGTTTCAACCCACAATATTCATCCCTCTGCACATGAAAAAGACATCTTCTTTCTGTATGAAAAATTCATTCATTCCATAACAACATCCTCCTAAAAACCTTAAATTATTTCAGTAACAATACTAAGTACAAAGTCTCCTCAAAATTTCTTATAGGTGTGGTCTGTCCTGAGACACAATTACTCTCCTCTGTAGACCTGTGAAACCTAGAGAACAAGTTATCTATTTCCAATATACAATGGAGGAACAGGCATAGAATAAAAATTATCATTAAGAAAGGAGATACTGGAAGCAAAAAGAGGTCACAATTTCCAAACAATTCTGAAGCCCTACAAGACATACTCCATTAGATTTCAAGATCTGAGAGTCATCTATGGAATGATGTTTTGTCCTTCAAGCCTGATGGAGTCACAGCCCCACTCCCTCCAAGGGCTTGTGCAGCAGCCTTCCTCTCCCCAAACACTGGAGTGAAGATTCTACCCTCTGAGAACCCTGAGGTGATGGGCAGACTCTCTGCAATCCTCAGGGAATAGACTCCAAACTCTGAGAACACTGGGATGGTAGGCTCTTCCTGAACAATGGGGTTGAAGGCCTGCTCTCTTCAAGCTCCAGGGCACCCTTTTTTACACACTTGGATGGGTACTCTGTCTTTGCCTAAGATGTGTTTGGTCCGAACCTCAGCTTCCATGCTTCTGCCCTTGTAGTGATTTTTACTTCAATCTGCCTCTTTTCTGTCCTTTTTAGTCCAGGAAGGCAGTAGTTCCATTCATACAGATCTCACATAAAACTTGTTATTTTACATGTAGTACACAGATGTTCATACCATAAGACAAAAGAAACTTCCACACATACTTCCTGGATAACTGCACTCCAATCCTGACTTCCACTGAAATGGATGACTGGATCCATGTTCATTGGTTCTGTTGATGCAGATCTCAGAAACAAACAGACAAACAAACAAACAAACAAAAAAGAACTTGTTGGTTTTCCATGTGTATACAGAAGTCCAGACCATCAGACAGTAAGACATTCCACAAATCCTTTCTGAATAATTGCATTTCCAGTCCTGACTTGCACTGAAGTGGTTAAAAGGTCCCATGCTTGTATGTTTGTTAAATCCTCATATGGAGCACTATTCTCTGGGAATTTGCTTTCCAGAAAATCAGAATTTTTCAACCATCAATTTCTGGATTCTTTGTGCCCAGGAGTTCAGTTCTCAGGTTATTCTTTTCATTTCACATTTTAATTTAAGTTGCAAGGAGAAACCAGACTGCATTTTCCACACATAGCTTAGAAATCTCCTCAACTAAATATCCAAGCTCATCATTTTCAAATTCTGCCATCCATCTGATATCAGAACTCAACTTGGCTAAATTCTCTGCCACTTTAAAACAAGGACCATTTTTCTTCCAGAAAGACTCGTAGCAATTTGATATTATTTATGAATTTTAAAAAAGATATTGATTGTGTTTGTAAACTAGTATGTTCCTCTGGGCATGATACCCTTTGATTGTATTAAATTCAAAGATTTTTGTGTACTTGATTAAAGCAAGATTAAGGCTTTGATTTGGCCATGTCAGTAGGGTGTGACTCAGAGTTGAATCCCCGTCCCCTTGGTGGGCTAATAGAAACAGACACTACTCAAGATGACAAACAGAAGAAGAAGATACGGAAGAGGAGAGAACTTGGCCATTTCGGTCCTGCCACGTGACAGAAAGAAGAAAGCTCAAACAGCTAAAGCCCCAGGAAGAGAGACAAGCCCTATGCCAGACTACAGATGAGATTAGAAGAAACTGAGCCCACAGAGCCTTAAGAGGAAGAAGGAAGGAGAGACCAGGCAGAGGTTGCTTGCCATTTTGCTTCAACATGTGGCAAAAGACTTGGATGAGGAAGTAACCTTGAGTTGGACTCTTTAGGGCCTTGTAACTGTAAGCCTTTTCCCCAAATAAATATCCTTTATAAAAGTCAACAGATTTCTGGTACTTTGCATCAGCACCCCTTTGGGTGACTAATACAGATGTCTAAGTCCTCAACAGAAGTGCTTTTCACATCCATATTTTTACGGTCTCTTCAATGCAATTTAGGCCTTTTCTATCAAGTGTTTCTCAGTTCTTCCAGCCACTTCCCATTATGCAATTCCAAATCCATTTCCACATTTGGTATTTTCAATAGCAATCCCCCACTCTCCTGGTACTTAAATCTGTTTTATTGTCCTTGGTTGCTCAAATCATATACCATAAAATGGTTTGGTTTGAACAATTGTAATTTATTTGCTTACGATTAGAGAAAATTTCTAAATCTAGGCATCTTCAAGGCAATGCTCTCTTCCTGAAGACTGGCTGCCAGTGATCCTTGACTTCTCTGCCACATAGCAAGGCACATGGTGGCATCTGCTGGTCTCCATTTTCTCTTCCAGGTTTCATTGCATTCAGCTTCTTGTTTCTGTGACATTCTCTCTCTCTCTCTCTCTCTCTCTCTCTCTCTCTCTCTCTCTTTCTTCATTCCCTCTATATGCAGTTCCCCAGTAATAGTATTAACCATCCTGAAAGAGGTGGGTCATACCTTATCTGAAGTAGTCTCATCAAAAAGTTCTACTACAATGGATTTACATCTACACAAATGGATTAGATTTAAGAACATGTTTTTCTGGGGTAAATTTAGCTTCAAATCCCTACAAACAGTGAAATAAATGTACTGCATTGCAATTAGGAGTTCTAGGATATTAAATTACGGATTTTGAAACATGACTCCCAAACACACAAAATTTCCAGCAAAATATCACAGGATATATAGAGGGCTAATAACTTATTTTTCTATGTGCCAAGAAGGCTGAATAATTCTCTAAAAGTAATTGAAATGGTTCCAAAATGAACAAAAATAGGGTTCTGAGTGTGTCATGAAAGAGAAAGGTAAGATCATAAAATAAACACAAATACAAATATATATGCCAGAACTCTGTATAATTTCCTTTTAGTCTTTTGACAGCTTTATGGGACAAGTTGTGTTATAAAATATATTTTACAGATGAGAATCTAAGGCCCTCAAATTTAAAAATGTTACATATCCCAAAGATATAAGTAGTAGACACTAGTTTCCTACCTAACTTGTCTGACTCCATAGACAAGTTATCATTACACTTAGCGTGCTCTCAAGCTGTAAGGATTAATTGCTGAGATGACAGGAGATGGTATGTACAAGAAAGCTTCCAAGTATATTGGAAATTTTTTATTTCTTTCTAACCCATACACATAATGTGAAGGAATGGCTTGTAGGATATGTGGTGATAGGTGAACAGTATTCAACTTAGAACTTTGATGATCAAGATCTTTTGAGCATAGGTAAATGCATGATTATAACCAAACAAAAGACTTGTGAGATACATTTCACAGTGATCCAAGTTGACTTGGACTGTGAAATCTTTGAGAGAAACATCAAAACATGAAAGGAAACCTGCCCCGAGAACAGAGATGTGAGAAATTTTCCCGAAAGATATATGGTGCTATCCACTATATATGCATTTGTTTAGATATTTGTTTACCTTATTTCAAGTAAAATAAAAACTGCCATAATTCAAAGATAGGCAATAAAGAGAAAGGAATCATTGTAAGTCCTATGCAAAATTATAAAATTAATTAAAAATATAAAAGAAAAATAAAGAGCAAAAAAGTTAAAGACTACCAAAGCTTACATTATTGGATAATAATTAGAATAGAATTTCATAGACAAATATTTATTCATACAATCAAGATAGATGACAGGGTATCAGAAAAGTAACCTCAAAAAATACACTTAAGAGGTGATGATAAGGTAAAACTAAGTTTTCAAAAGAGAACTGGAGAAGCATAGGGAAGAAGTGAAAAAAAATTTTAAATATTTTTTAAAAACATAAATGAAAGTAGAAAGAGCCAAAAAAATATTGTTGAAAACAGAGTTTGTTTCATAGCGGTCAGGTTTGAGTGAATTACAAAAAAAATAAATGTAAAAGAGCAATTTCTTAAAATCAATTCAAGGGAAGTCATATGTAAAAGTTGCAGAAGATATCCAACATCTGCAAGAGTTGTTTTTCCTGAAGAAGTAAGTAGTATAAAAAAAGATAATTAAAAATGGGAAAATAAAAAAAATGTATTTAAAAAGACCGTATTTCTAGCAATGAAGGAAAACACAAATTTGTATATCAAAAATGATAAAGTAGTTTTGGAGAAAGGGAGATTAAGGAAATGTGGTATCATTCCAGAGCCACATATCTACACATATTGGGTAAAATATAACTTTAAACAAATATAACAACAGTGAAAAGTATAAAAACACTTTAAAAATAACTAAAACTGAAAACAGGAAGTATATCAACTCAGGCTGTTTTGGGGAATTATCTGAGATCCTCTGATGAGAAGGTGACTTGATTTAATACCTTGAGAAAGTCTACTATTAGCAAAGGTCAATGGACATGCACTAAACATACTGTTGGCACACTCAATATTTGAAATGAAATACTATATAAAAATCTGAAATTATACAATAAGTATTTTAAATTATTTTTAAAAATAAAAAAGTATTCCTATCATATGAAGGGAAAAAGAGAAACTATTAAAAAAGAAATAGCAGATTTCAAAAAAGTTTTTAAAGATTTGATTCCAACGTACACATATATATGCACACACATCTCTGTCTATATCAATAGATGTGTAAATACTGATATATAAAACCATGGATGATAGATCAAAGAAACATTTTGTACTAGATATAGTTCTAAGGAGATTACAAATTACTGAACAATGGAAAGTTTATAAAATGGAAGGAATACATTTAAAAGAGATTAGGAGATACAGACTTTAGAATGAAAAAGTTAGCAAAAAAAAAAAAGAAAACCCAGAAAATTTAGAAGGAAAAAGTGAGTGGATTGGAAAGATTGTAGTGATAAAGAATAACAATTTTCTCAAATGTATAAGTGAAACAACTTTCCAGTTTGTAGATGTGAATGAGTCTTGGATGCTTGCAAGTTTATTAAACTTACTTCAGCAAGAGACAAGCACCATCCAGGCAGAGTATTAGTAGCACCTCAAGAAAGGAAGTTAGCAAAGATTATTTATAAGACTTTGGGTTCTTGGTCAAGTAGTTTAAGGCAGGTCTTCAAAGGCAAGGGAGTGTTTGGGATTAGGAAAAAAATTTAATACAATATTTAGGATTGGTGTTGAAAACAAGGTGAAAGTTTTGAGGTGAGTTTTGATGAGCCACTGTTGTTTTATGATAAACTTTTTTTGTGCAGCGGAGAAAAAATATCTTAATAAAACTGTTATTTGTTTGAGTGAGCAATTTTTTTGCTTGGAGAAATGTTTTGCAAGAATTTTCATTAAATTATTTTTTAATTGGCTTTTAATCTTCCTGGGCAAGAATTTCCTAGAGCAAGCATTATTTTACATTATGTTGACCCAAATTGTCTTAGCACTGAGTTCTAACAGTTAACTTATGCTAATATAGGTAGGCTCAAATATCAAAGTTGATCTTGGGAGAATATACAAACTTACTTGAATTTGAGAAAGAGATTTTATGTTGGCATTGTTTTATTTCTTAGCATAGCTTTTTCCCTTAACATTTAGCCAAAAAGTCACCAAATTAGTTAAAAAAAATTTCCTGAGCTACATCTCCTGAAAAATTATCTGAATGGATATAATTAATAGTGACTATTTTTCTTTTTATCACTAGTGGTTCAGTGAAAGTGGTGATTCTTCTTTACTATCATATTGATAACTATAATGACTGGATGATCAATAAAGGCTATCTCTAACATCATCATAGATATGGCCAGATAATCCCCTCTCATTCAAAATGCTGGTAAAAATGTGTTTTCTACAGCAGTAAATGCTGGGAGAAGGGATCTTTGAGGATAGGCTGTAATGAGTGGTTTAACTTTCTCAAGATAGAGACGCAAAAGATGAGAATTAGTTGTGGTTGATGAGAGAAATATAAGTTAAGCCAAAAAGTCATACATTACCTCTAAGGAATGGAATAAAGCTCCACATAGAAACAAAATAGCTGGAAAACAGAATATATATATTACACTTGGTTAAAGATGGAGGCTTTGAACCCTTTATGAGTGCTGGTCTCCCATTTATAGGATGGTGGCAGTATTTTAATACATAGTAAGGTATATTAGCTTAACCATGTGGAGTAGAAATAGTTTGAATCAAACTCTCCCCTCAAAAAGATCCAATGATATCCACTTCTGTTCTCTTCTTCTTTATATCACTCTTTTTTTTAAAGTTTTAAACTCACACAATTAATTTTAGTTTAAGATTAGATTTAGAGTGGTTTTTCTACTTAAAACAACCCCTTCCAATATTTTACAAAGTAAACAACAACACTATTTAAAAAATTATTCTATCTTGTCTCTAATTTTGTAAACAATCTATAAGCATGAATGAAATTTTTATATGTATTAGGGTCCCATTTAAATCTGTCCCATTATTGTAACTTATGCTACTTCAAAATAAATCATGTATTCTAACCTTCAAATATGTACTTAACCAAAACCAAATATATTATTTAAATAGAAAGTTAGAGACAAATCTCATTTGGAATATAAATGTAAAATGCTTAAACACATCTTTAGTCAAATTACCCTAATTTGGCATAAGATAATATTTCAACATGTGAAGACTGAGTTATATTTATGTTAGAAAAGTAAGAGCTTTTAACAAGTAATGAAAAAATTGTTTATCAGCATGCTAATATATTAGCACAAGGAAACTCTATCGTAATAAATGCACTTTTTTCAAATAATTCAGTGTCCAATTCATTGGAATAAAATTATACAAACATAATTACTTGTAGATACCAAAGAATGAACTTATACCACACCACTTTGGAATCACCTTTAGAATAAATAAAACAGCATAAAAGTTTTGCTGGGTATAAATTAAAGATTAAGAATTAATTGCTTTCAAATATTATTTTCTTTCTATTGATGAGAAGTAAAGAGCAAGAAAATAAAATTTTGTAAGAAAGTTTCCATTTATAGTAAAATAAGGGTACCTAGAAATAAGTCTAAAATAAGTGTGCAATAACTCTATGAAGAAGGTTATCAAACCTCATTGATAAACATTTTAAAACCTAAGTAAGCATAAAGAGATTAAAAGGTTCATTGATAGGGGGCCAATAAAATAAAGACATCAGCTCTCTCTTCATTGTGGTAAAGCATTAATATAATTTCCACCTAGTTTTCAACAGCAATTTTTATGGAACTTGACAAGATAATTAAAAATTGTAAATGTAGAAAGAACAAAATAGAGTATATCCAAGACACAATTGAAATATAAGAGGGAGAAAGAGGAGAAGGGCAGTTTGCTTTACCGAAATTCCTAGAATTAGTACATTAATTATAACTGTATGGCTTGTGTGTAGGAATAGACAGTTGAAGTGACAGGATAAAGCAGGATAAACAAACCAACTGGTATGTATAAAAGTATTGAATTGAAATGGCATGATGTCAGTTTAGTAATTATAGATTATTAAAGAAAGGGTGCCATTATAATTATTTATAAATAAAGAAAAATATTGAATCCTACCTTCACATTAAATATGACTATCAATTCAGGTATAAAAAAGACTTATGTGAGAAAGAAAAAACCTTATTACCTTGGGATAGAGAAAATTTTTCCTCTCTTCATCAAAATATTACATAAACTAGTGATATATTTAGTCACAAACTTGGAGAAGATAATCATTGCAATAAGTGATTTTTTAAAATTGGTTTGCAGAATATAAAAAGATATCCTACAATGAATAAGAACACTGAAAGAATCAAACAGAAAAAAGGAGTAACAGCCTCGAACAGGCATTTCACAGAAAAGGGAACACAAATAATAATTAAACAAGAAAGAAGTTCAGCTTTGGACACAATTAGGTGAATGCACAAAACAAAAACAAAACAAAAAATAAAACCATAATAAGATACTCTTTCAAAACCTTCAGAATGACAAAAATAAAAAGGCTAAAATTATCTAACATTGATATAGATATGGAGCAAGAGGAACTCTTAAAACACCATTGGTTTGGGGACTAACTAGTACCAGTAGAAAAAAAAAAAACAACAACACCATTGGTAGGAAACACAAAGTGATACAACAATTTTGGAAAACAATTTTAAAGAGAGATTTCCCCCCCTACACACACTCACAAACCCTGCAAATTCTACAGCGTAGCAATTCATTCTTAGGTATTTCACCTACATTGATTCATCCACTTTTGCATGAATTCTCAGCACATTGTTTTTAGTAATTGCAAATGTCCATCTACAAGAAACTGGACAAATAAACAGTGAAAACTTCATAAAATAAAAGAAAATAATTATTTCAGCATTTATTCAACTGTTGCTACCCACATCAACTTTTTCTAAAAAATAATGATCAGTGGAAAACAAGTCTTTGAGGCATTCTTAGTGTATGATATCATATTTTATACATTTTAAATTAAAGAAATCTTAATATTTTGTTTAGGAACACATTCTATATACTCATTTTTATAGAAAAATAGGAATATGAAAATAAATTTCAGAATAGTTATTTCCAGCTGTGGGATAAACTAACATTCTGGGGTTTGCGCAGCAAGAAGAAACCTCAATTCTATTGTTAATACTCTGTCTTAGGCTGTTCATGACTTATTTAATTATTTTATTTAGAATATTCCTAATATTAAAGTATTATATTGCACCTCAAATAATTTTTATTAATCTTCAAAAATTATGTCTGTAACATCAAAAATGATAATTCATGCCTCAAGTGTTTCTCATTTCATAAATTTTCTACTGTTTTTCGCATTTTATTTTAACAAATGAGCTTTAGAAACTTGTTATTTTGGTAAGTCATCAAAGTAAAAGCAAGAAGAAAACTTTCTCTTTAAGGTTTGAATGCAAAGAATTGATAATATATATAATGTCTTAATGCTTAGAACATTTCCATTCAGTTGCATTATATGTCAATTTATTGAGTTGTAACTTACTGTATAATTTATACGTCAATAACGTTAAGCATTTTATTATTTTTGTTGGTATTATCAAACACAAGTTATCAAAGGAACTTGTTTTCTAATGTATTTGCTAATTTGAACTTGGCACATATAAAATGCTAATAAGAATCCAGCCAACATTCTGACATTTTTTATTTTCTAGGTATCAGTTTAACGATACACAGAGAATAAGTGTAGAAGCTAGAATTTGAGCACAGGTGGTCTGTTTTAAGAGCACAACTTTAACTCAAAATTCATCTCTACTGTGATGAGTGACAGTGCTGCCTCCTTTTCAAAGTGTTTTAACTCATTCTTCTATTCTTTATTTAGAACTTCCTGAAAAATTACACGCATAAAGACATACTTTCATATGTCCAGTTTTTATTAGTTGTTTAAATTCAATATTCTTTTTTATCATATATAAGAACCCATGTCTCTTAGCTTTAAATTATTTTATAAGAAATGATTTGTGAGTTGTGTAACATATATTTGGATGCTTTTTAAATATTTGATGTAATGAAATTATACATTTTTAAATAACATTTCCATGAAGAATTTTCTGCCATGGTGATTTTATGTTTTAATATACTTCTGAATCCTGTTTTGTAGTATTACAGAATTTCCACCTAAATCCATCGGGGAAATTTGTATTTGTACACTTTTTCTATATGTGCTTCATGGTTAGATTGGCTATTTCATTTAAATGAATTGGGTTCTATTAACTTTTTCTGTTTGTTTTTAAATTACAGTCAGTATAACTTGTGAATGATTATTTTGGTAATATTTGAGATAATTCTAATCCATAATATTTTTATGTCTGAGTCATAATACAGATATGAAATTTCCTCTAAAAACTTTGTAAATATTTTTCAATGTTTTCTATGAATAATGAGGAAAAAGAAAAAGAAAATCATGGTGTTTCTTCCTTTGAAATGTACCTTTTGACTTTGCTTTGAGTATTTCCAGAGTTTTTAAATTAAAAAATATATTTTGTCCATAAAAATATGTGCATGTATTTTATGTATATATGTATATATTTTTCATGAAACTTCCCCCAGATATGTACCTTTTACAATTACTACATTAATTTGGGGCATATTACATTCTTTTGAGAATATCTCCATTTCTCTTTTGTGTTTTTAGGTGTTTCTCATGTGTGTCTGTGAATTTCTAATAGGATTTTCTACAGCAGCAGTTCCACTTATAACTCATAATGTGTTATAATGACATGACAATCATGACTGTAATTTTAATGCAGTCGTGCCTGAAGCCTATTGGCTCTACCAGACAGCCTCTACTTAATTAATGGAGATAATGAATGACTTATTATATTAAATGGAAATAAGACAAAATTTTCTAATATACTTGTTTTTGTTTCTGCGCTACTTGCAGAAAACTGAAATTTGGAGCATTGCTCCTTACACTTGCATTTCTTTTGCTTAGACTTAAAGCTGATTTATTTCTCTTTATTGTTGCTTGTTGATGGTGGTTAATAATTGATTGCTCCTTAAAAGCTCATTATGATAATATGGAAAAGACTCGCTTTTATAACATGGAAAAAAAAAGCTTTTGGCTTTATGAGAAGCCACAACTTAAACACATATATAAAACTTAAAACCTATAAAAGAAAAAAGTGCAGAATGTCATAAATTTAAAGACTAAATGCTGATGATTGCAGAAGATGGAATGATGGGTCTGTCTGTGTTACCTGATGAACCCTCAATGGAGGACTCACACTACACTTCACTTGATAGTGCAGTCACCAATCAAATCATGGTAATTGTGCAGAAGCCACATGCATCACACCAGGGGAATGAATGCCATAGCTTAAAATACTGAGAAGCAGAAGAGTTTTATGATGTAGGATTGGTGAGGGAATGGCAATGTTGGTTTTTCTATATTTCTTCTGCTTCTCTAATCTGTAACCTTGTTTTGAACATGTTATTTAAACTTTCTTTGCCTATTTGCTTATCTCTCACATGGGAATAATGGGTTCTTACCTTACAAGTTTATAATGAAATCTAAATATAAAGGGTTTAATTATTGATTAGGGAAAGTGTTTTAGTTTGCAAAAAACAATATAGCAGGAATGGTTTAGATTTTATAATGGGAATTATTTAGGTTAAAAGCTTAAGGTTGTGAGGCTGTGAAAAATTCCTAATCAAGGCATCATAAGAGATACTGTCTCAAGGTCGGCTGCTGGTGATCCTGTACTCCTGCCGCATAGCAAGGCAAAGAGGTGGCTCTGTTGGTCTCTGGCTTCTCCTCTAGGCTCGCTTTCTCCCTGAGTTCAGCTGTGGACAATGAGGCACATGGCAGTGTTCATTCATTTCTCTCCAGTCCTCCGGGTCTCCATGCTAGTTCTGCTTTGGACTGCTCCATCTGTGGCTTTTCTCTCTCCCAGATTCCTCTCTGAGCTCCTGGGTTCTTTCTTTCTATTTCTGTGACTTTTTCCCTGTGTCTGAGGCTTTAGGACTCCAGTAAGTGAATTAAGACAGTCTCTGTGTCCCACAATCTAACCGAAGGCCCTTAACTGAATCTAATCAAAATGTCCCATCTACTTCAGGTTTACAGGCATAGGGATGGGTTTGCTTTAAGAACAGATTTTGAGAGGTCCACAAAAGACTCAAACCAGCACAGAAAGGGAAAATATTAACTTTCAAATGGAAATACTTGGTGTACACTACCTTATTCAGTTTATGAAGGTTAGCATCACAAGTAATTTCATTTAGATATCATGCACACCAGATACAATGTGACTGGAAGGGTACTTCAAATCTGTTGTATTATTTTCCAAAAATCCCTAACCCTGATCAAGTCATAAAACAAAACAAAACAAAACAAAACACAATCAAACAGACAAACCAAGATTGGGGACATTCTACAGCATACTGACCAGTACACTTCAAGACACTTGATGTCATGAAAAACAAAGAGTTAGAAACTGCCACATCCAGAGGAAAGTGAGGAAATATGATGACTAATTTCAATGTGGTACCCTTTATTGGATCCCAGAACACAGATAGGGGACATTAATGGAAAAACAGGAAAACCGAATGAAGTCCAGTGTTTAGTTAATGGTAAAATGTCAATGTCAGTATCTTTGTTTGACTCTGGTAATGTCAGATATTAACAATGTGGGAAACTGGGTGAGGTATGTATGGGAACTCTTTGTACTATTTTTACCACTTTTCTGAAAATCTAAAAGTATTGTAAATTTTTCCAAGTTTTTTTAGAAACCTGAAAAATAATACATTCTTAAACTGTTAAATGACAATGCTATATATATATATACACACACACATATATATATATATATATATTCCATAGAACGATTCTTTTTTCTTGAGGTAGTATATCATATAGCACAACAGCACAACTGTTCAAAGCAAAAATGAAAGTTGTAAAAATGTTTATAAATGGCTTAATTTCAACTTTATTTTTGGAAGATAGTTCAGCTGGTTATAGAACACTATTTAGCAGTTATTTACTTTCTGAACTAAGATCATTCTCATAGCTGAAGTCCTCCCATCTGCATCCAGTTATTTGTTATGATACACATTGCTTATTTTGCTTTATTGTGTGTTGGTTATTGTGCTGGATATTGCATTCTGTGCTGGATAATGTGTGTTTAAAAATTATTACTAATAAAATACCTAGACCTAGAATAATGCTATCTTTCATCGAAGAACATTTTCATTTGCTTCTATCAGGATCCTAGAGCACAAGAATTCACCCCATGACAGATTGTTTCTGTACGAACCAAAGTTTTCAAAGAATGGATGGTTTTCTTCTTGTTCACACTGATCTTTGACAGCAGCATTTTGGGGTCATGGTCCAATATGGAAGGAGGTTCTCCCTGGCCTTACTCCTTGACACTGAAATCTGACTTTTATCTTCTTAGACCTAGCAGACCTATCAAAATTATAATGCACTCTCTCATCTTCTGAGGCTCTGCTTCCAGATTGGCAATAATCCCAGGGAAAAGAAGTCCTGAGTATTTTTCTCAGGCTTTCGTGGCCTCAGCTGAATCCTGGCCCACTCTTTCTCAATTTCAGGTAGGTATTTGATTCCTTTAAAGTAAGTTTTCTCTTTGTATTTTTTTAGCTTGCTTCAGTGTCTTTAGTCAAATGTTTCTAAACCCTCCAGACTGTTACTAAATCTTAATTTAGGATACATACAATGCCCATTGTGGAAAGAAAAAATAGGGAAATACACTGAAACCATTAGAAGGTCAGTGGAACCCCAAGACCCTAAGAAAATTAAGGCAGGACACAATGATAAAAGATAAGTCAAATTTTACTTAAAAAAATATATAAAAGTCCCATAAATTATTAATTAACAATCTACATTATTTTAAATGAGATTTCATTATAAACAAATGCAGAATATTTTAACATTAAAAATTATATAGTGTAGTTCACTATATCGATCGATCTATTGAGAATAATTATTTAAAATAAATTAAGATTAAAATTCCAGGAAAAAAATGATAGGAAAGAAACTTCCTTGATAAAAACAACTTCCCCAAGACTTGCAGCAAATATTCTTAAAAGAGTAATTTTAGGCACATTTCTTTAAGATTGGAATTGGGTAAATGCAATTACTGCAAGAGGACTTTGCCAAAATAATATTTCAAAAAATAGAAACGTGTTATTGAAGTTGTAAGACAGAACCCTGAGCAGAATCCACATAAAAGCTACTAGTAGAATTGTTTATTCAGAAAAATTGTTGATTCTACCTAACCAAATAAATTTCATTTCTCTACACAGGAAAACATAATAAAAATGAGATATCTTTCCCATAAGCAATAAATATTTTGCCTAATTTCAATCTAATGACAAATTCCTAGTATCATGATGAAAAGATATGTAAAATAATCTGAATACATGAAGAAATATACTTTTTCTGGCCTAAGAGCAGCTAAAGATGTTAATTATAAGCATATTGATTCTTGCTTAATCAGTCTTGCATTCAATGTCATTCCAACAAAAATTATAACTGATAAAGAAATATTCATGAATTGCTGAGGAAATTTTGACAAAGAACAAACATAAGCAAACTCACCCTATCAGATATTGAAGCATTTAACAAATATACAGTAATAATAAAAATAATTTTAGAAATAGACAGTGACAACAGATTTACCAATGGAAAATAATCAAAAAGAACAAAAATTGATCCATGAATATAATGAACATTATTGTGTAGTAGAGGTGGCATTATATAACAGTTGGGAAAAGTTAGAATATTTGGTAGATAGGTTTGAGAAAAAATTCTCTCTATATGGAGACAGAAATATAGCTATAGTTCTACTTCATACAATTTACAAAAAACAAAGACTGAGATATATGAAGAATAAAGCTGTAAAGTCAGTGGAAGAAACTGTAGGTGCATGATTTTGTGGTTTTAGGGTGGGAAAGGACTTCTTAAAATTGATGCCAAACATACAAAACACATATCAGGTAAATACCCATAGAAAAAATGAACAAAACCTAATCAAATCTCCTCAAGCAACTCCTGACTTGCTAACATGGGCTTGACCAAATACTGAAACTGCCTAGGGGTAAGTACAAATTTAAAATGATGATATATAAACAATTTATACCTATTAGTTTCACACAGAATAAAGTGGCATAGTCTCAAGAGTTAATGAGGACATAAGAAGCCAGTGGATTCCTGTTAGCTATGAATGTATTTTGAAGACAAACTAACATCAGTTATTAAAATTAAGAATGTGCAAAAATAAGAATGAAGGAGTCCCATATTTGGTGACTATCAAAGAGTATTTTGAGAACAAGTCCACAATGATACATATACAAATAGGTTTAGTATAGTATTGTTTACGGTAATACAGAGTTGGGAGTAAAATATAAAGTATCTTATCAGATAGGATAACCTAGGAACACTGAGTAATAGAGAGGTTATGTAATATCCCCAGGTTCATACCACTATTAAATAGTGGTGCTATTACAAACTCTGACCATATCATCTCAGAGATTTCACTTCTACTCAAATCTCTCTAAGAAAATACTGTTGTATAAAAACCTAAACAAGATAATTAAAACTTCAGAAGAAAACCATTTATATCAGTAAAAGTAAATATACACTCAAACCAACACTGTTTCTCAAGGACACATGAAAATTTAAGAATATTGTACTCATAAGAAGTGGTAGAGAAAAATGGGACTGGAATAGGAGATGAAATGCAAAACTAGTAAAATAATATAACAAAAATTAAGTGCTTAAGATACTAGTGATGATTATTATTAATGACACTTATGTTTCAGAGTCTGAAATGCACATTTATGAATAATTTATTGTTAATAATCTATTTTTCTGATTTTAAAAAATTCTCAGTTATTTAAAAGTAGAATTCATTTTGAATTCAAACTTACAGTTAAAATAGTCAATACTTACACAGATCCTACTATAAGTCAGGAACAGGTCTATGTATTAATTGGACTCAGCGTAGCATTGCTATTAATATTATCATTTTATAGATGATGAAATTATGACCATGAAAACTTAAGTAACTTGCTCAAGGTCACAAGAGAAAATAATGATCTCTTCCCCGAGATGTCCACAACCTAGTCTTTGTAACTTGTGGATTTTATCCCCAAATGATGAATATTATCTGATATGCTACAGGTATTATTTAGTCAAGGATCTTGAGATTGGGAGATTACCTTGGATATTCCAGATGGGTCACAAGGGTCTTTCTGAGAGACTGGCAAGAGGGTCAGAAACAGAGAAGTAGGCTCTGTCAGGAGAGAGATGTGACAATGGAAACAGTGGAGAGAGAGAGAGATTGGTTTGAAGATACTAACCTTCTCTGGAGGAAGGGGCCACAAGTCAAGGAATACTGACACCCTCTACAAGTTGGAAAAGAAAGGACAAGTAGATTCTCTCTGAGAGCCTCCAGAATAAACTCAGCCTTGCCAACAACTTGATGTTAGTCCTTAATACCCATTTCAGACTTCTGAGCTCCAGAAATACAAGGTAAATTTGTTATCTTAAGCCACTAATTTTGTGGTAATTTGTTACAGTAGCAATAGGAAACTAATACACCTAACTAATGCCAGAGCCACATTTCAGTCTTACCTTATAAGGTCTAACTGTGCCTTCTGGCATACCTCACTAATTTGGAATATTCTTAGGTTATAAACCATAGGTTTATTTTGAATATGTGGTTGAATGAAGTTCCCCAACGTCTCCTCATGCCTCAACTAAATTTGACGTTTGTAACTACCAATGAAAGTTCCTAACCCATGAAACTGCATCACAACACCATAGTAGCACGTACTTGCATTCCACGCTACAGCATTTCTACTAATATTTGAAGATGTGCTAATGCATGCTGATGAACTCATAGTTGCTCCAACCCAATGAAGAGTCTGAGATAACATCTAAAATCACCTCAATTGTATTTCAGAATTGTATACATATTGAAAGAAATGCAAAGAAAACAGGTAATAGCTCCTTTAAGAAGACTATCTCTTGTGTATTAGCAGTGTCTGGCATATATTAGCAAATAAAACATTAATTGCTAACTGAAAAATCTATGACTTTAGCAAATTATATTACAGCAAAATTAATTTAGAAAAATTCATGTCATAAATCTGCGTCATTTCTATTATCACGGATAAACTGTTTTATTTCAGTTCACATATAAAAGAAGAACATGCTGTTATAATTATAACTATTATGGATTTGAATGATGCTATTTTTCTTACCCATCATTTGGAGCTAAAAAAAGAGCAACATAGTTTCACTTGAGTTAGTGCTGATGCATTTACAATAGATGGGTATTAAATTAATGTTATATTATACCAATTTTCATTAAATAACCCTGGAGCTGCTTTTAAAAATTATTGTCATTTAAGCTAGTTGTTATAACTTTCTCTGTTATTTTTTGATATCCATCATAAAGACTAAATTTAGAGTTAGAAGAAATGCAATGTGCTGCTTTAACCCATTTTTTTTTTTTTTGAGTATACAAATTGGCATAATTTCTCTTTAAAAACAATTTTGTAAGAAAGGAAATTTGAACTGAAAGGAAATGGACACAGCCATGTCTCTGTGTTTGAGTATCATGAGTACCTAGGATATTAGGGAATGTCTGGTGAGGGTTTATTTATTATGGAACATTCAGTTGGTGTCCTACATCACAGATATATATCTAGTTGATTTAGATTGCACATAAATGTTTAAGGTCATAGACAAAAGTACAAATGGGTAGAGAGTAAGTGAGAGAGCAATTAAATGTCTAAAGAAGCCAGAGAGCCTGCAAAGCAACTTCTTGGTTAAATGCAATCTTTGAAAATTCTGTGTTACTGAATTAAGGAATGCATTCTTCTGTCGCATTACTCTATTCCTGTCAGGAATCCTGGAGTCTCGTAAACACAGACTTCTTTAAATTAATTTTTTTAGATTAAGATTCCCCAGATTTCTTAAGGTAGTACACATGCATGTCTCAACTATATATCCCCAAATGCCATAAAAACAAGTCCATGGTTTTAAATTATTTTGTCATAATTTGCTTTTTGTTTTCTTGTTTTTTCTTTGTTTTTCATCTCCTGAAATTAGGATGAAAATTTACCATAGTTTGTAAAGTCTCTTTGCCTATGAACTAATAGTATGTGTGTAGTGGTGTGTGTGTGCACCCTTTCACTGAAGCTGTAACCCTACAGGGGATCTAGGTGCAAATGGGGGATCTCAGTCTCAATTCCCTCCACCCATTCTTGTACGGGCAAAATGACTGGTCACTCCTGCATGGTTCCTGTAAAGACTTGGGCTACTTTTAAATGAAATGTATTCAACCATCATCAGGTAGCTCAAATCCTAAATTAAGTTTATCGCTCTGATTTTAAACTACCTCTAAGTTTTGGTATCTGTATCTGCAGATTTTCACTTTCTCTCAGACTCAGAAATAGACTGAATAAGGCAGTTCTTGTATTTATCTAGTGTATATATATGTGTGTGTGTGTGTGTGTGTGTGTGTATCTCCCTCATATATAAATATCACCTTCATTTTAGGCAGAATTGTGATTAATAACTTTAGTATAGGGCTGTCATATTTTAGTTAGATAAAAATAGCAGTCCCTGATATTTTAAAAAGTATTTAAAATATTTATTCATTTAAACCACCTTTTAAATAACCCACTTAGGATGTATCAGGTTAATGTTCTTTTTGTTCAGTAAAATTATTGATTCAAAGATCTTTATAGAAACATGTATGAATATCAATTGGTAATAAATAATTTTTCTTTTTACTGTTTGAAATTCTGAGATATTTTTTCAGACCTGTTTGGCTAATTATGTCCCATTTTTTTCCCTCAAACATATAATTCCATATAATTTTGATATTCTGAATCTGTGATATATGCCTGTTTTTACTTGACCAACATATTTTCTGCAATCTTCTGGAAAGACAAGTCAGTTTTTCTCTAGTAACTTTCTATCATTTATCTGGTACATGTTTCAAGAGGTCAAGATGGTCCCACCATCATGGGCTGTAAGGTGACCAAAACTTATTACTCTATGCCCTCAAGCACAGTTATTTTTCTACTACCAATTTCTGGTTGAAGAAGGGACACATTTCTTTATTTCATAGGTAATCCTAGAGCTCTTGAGGGCTATTTTCATCAACATATGTACAATGCCTGTTTGAGACTAAGACAACAAAATTTGTCACTGCTGAATATATAGATTTCTGATATCATGTGACTTCATGAATTAATCCATTCTTCAAACAGTTCTTTTTCTGAATATTTAACTCACTGGATTCAATGATTTCCACCCTGCCCTCCCCCCCTTTTTTTTGCTTATGTCAATTAAATGTCCTTTTTCACTTTCAGCTAAAGTGTTGATAGATAGAGGCCATGAATGAAACATTCTAGATTCAGTCTTCTCCTCTGGACCAATGTCCACTGTTTCAGTGAAGACATAGATACTGATCACTAGCAAATTTATATTTGCACCCCAGATCTCTACATTGAGCTCCACTAATTCATAGCCAATTATAAATGTATTATCTTTCTTGATTATTACATTGTAGTTCAAACCCCAAATTTCTATGACAAGAATCATTTCCTTTCATCTTTCCACATCCCTACTCTTCCCCCACAAAACACACACAATCACACACATACTCTGTTCCTGTTTTCCAATGGACTCTAGCTCGTTGAATGGAATTCATTTCCATTCATTTGTGCAAACTTAGAATCATATTTGGCATCTCCTTCAACATGAAGTTCCATATCAAATAGAATACCAATTCCTCTTATTTTAATCTCCTCAATTACTATTGTACCTATTTGCTTCTCTCTATCTCGAGTGACACCACATCGTAACTATCATAACATAGTTTTCAAAAAGGTAAAATCATGACTCTCATGTAAATATAATATTAACAAATGTCAAATATTTAATCAGCTCATTATTTATTGAGGGAACTAGTAAGAAGTCAAGATTGTTCTAAAATCTTTTTTAGGAATCAAGTATTAGAGTCCACCAAAAAAGGCATTTTGAAGCAAGTTGCTGAATTCAAATAACTGATTCATATCCGGTGAAGCTATTGTGACAATTTGAGGTTATTTTATGAATCCTAAAAAGAGAAAGATTATGTTTGTACGCTAATCTATTCTTCTGGGTGTGATACCCTTTGTATTAAATTCAAAGGATTTAAGTTTACTTGGTAAAATCAATTTAGGGCTTTTGATTCGACCATGTCAATAAGGTGTGACTCAGGTTGAGTACTCCACCTTGGTGGGCTGATATAAATGGATATTCATTCAAGAAGACATGCCAGAGGAAAAAACTTTGTCATTTTGATCCTGCCATGTGACAGAAAGGAGAAGGCTCAAAAAGTTAAAGCTCTGGGGAAGAGATGGACCATTTGCCTGATAGCTTACAGCTAACCTTGGGAAAATAGCCGAGACTGATATAGGAAGCTCTGAGAGACAAGCCCTATTCCAGCCTATAGCTGAGATCAGGAAGAAGCTGGACCCATGGATCCTTAAGAGGAAGAGAAAGCCCAGGAAGGAGAGACCAGGCAGAGATCAGTCACCATCTTGCTTCAATACGTGACAACTAACTTTGGTGAGAAAGCAACCTTGAGTTGGACTCTTTAGGTCCTTGTAACTGTAAGCTTTTACCCCAGATAAATACGCTTTAAAAAGCCAACAGATTTCTGGAACTTTGCATTGGCACCCCTTTGAAAGAATATATATTATTTTATATAGCTATAAAACTACAAACTTTAAAGTTATGTTGTTCACCAAACAGAAATTTACAAGTTATCATGTAATTCCAAGGACTCAGAACCCTTAGTAGTAAATATAAAGTCAACATAAGTACATAACATGATTAAATAATCCTCATGTGAGTCCACCTTTTTTGCTTTACAGTCAATTTTTAATATTTCCTAATATTCCATATATTTTTGCCAAAAATAATAAATAATGTTGCCAAAAAATGTGATGACTAGCATCAATAATTTCCACATTCATCTAGTCATGACAAATGCTGTAAATTGAGTCATTAAATTGGTTACTTTTCTCAATTTGTGTAATTCATAATACTTTGTTGAGAGTGAACTGCCTCAGATATTGACAGTTATGAAATATTTCCACATTAGTTATATTTTTAAAACCAATATTTAGTGGACAAATCATTCCAGGGTCAATCAAAAACAACATGACTTCAGTATTTGCCAAAGCTATTCTTCAGCATTTTTTGACAATTATGGACCAACAAATATTGCTTTATAAATATAAATTTTGTTTGCCTTACATGGTTGAAAAATATATTCTGATTTTTTTTTCATATCTGAAATTCTCCAGGAACTGAAATTTTTCAAGTTAACTCTTATTTTCAAAATGATAAATCAAGTTCATTGAAAGTGGCTCATTTTTTTTCATAGGAAAAAACTGTAGGAAAACATATTGTCTTTAAAATAATTCCCTTCTAATTTATCAAGTTCTGTATGTCAGATTATATTTTCTGCATTTCTTTCATGTATTAAATATTCATTTCTCCCCAAGTATATTATAAACTTCTCAGCCTGGAACTAGTCCTTATTCTCCAACTATCATCTTCACTGCTTAATTTAGGTGTCATATGTCACAAACTCAATATGTCCACAAACAAGCTCCTTTTCAAAGTTCCCATACCTCTTCCTTTCCAGTCTTCCCCATTTCAATTATAAACTACCCCGTAATTTTTGTTACTTGAGCCAAAACTTAGATTCATTCTTTAATCCTCACTTTTGCTCACATCCCAATTTCAATCCATCAGCAACCCAGTTGCCCTATTTTCAAAATGAATTTTTAATCCTATCACTTCTCATCACCTCCATTTATGCTATCATGATTTAATCCACCACCATTTCTCATCTAGATTATTATTGCAATTGCCTTCTACCTCTTCTCTCTCCTTCTTATCTCACATTTCTGTTTCCAACATAGCAGCTAGAAAGATATTTTTAACAAATGCATTGTATGTCACGCTCCTTCTCTTTCATACCTCTACCTTTCAGTGGTTTTCAATATCAATTAGTTCAACAACATAAGGCCATATGTGGCTCCCCACCACAACATCATTTGCTTTTCTGATTTCATGCCCTCTATTCTCTCCTACACTATTCTGTTCCAGATCCCAATCTCCTTCAAAGTATTTGATCTCATATTTCTTCTAGCTTGAATATATTCCTCTCACATATATGATACATCCTGTTTAATCCCTCTCTTGATTTATTGTTTCACTAAGTATTATATGTGATATTTGATGGTTTACTGGGCAACTCCCCACTAGGAAAAAATTTTCATAAAAAGAAGCTTTGCTTTGTTCACTGAAGTTCCCACAAATGCAATTATCAGTATGTATTAGGTACTCAGAAAATATTTGTTCAATGAACATTTAAATGAAGAAATGCAAGTTATAGAGAACAAATCTAAATCTAGAAGTAATCTAATACTATTCCTAACTCTAATATACTTAATGTAAATCAGTCCTAAAGTCATAACACTTCCCAAATGAGTTCATATGAAGACACTTACAGACAAAATCTATATTTATATAATATGTATGTAATGTATATATATATATATTTTCTTGATCAATGTGGACAATCTAGAAAAATTCCTAAAATTATGTTGGCTTTCTGATTCTATAATTAGATTGAGGGTTACCGCTTTTCTACATCAATGATCACATTCAAAACCAAGTAATGAGTAGCCCTTCAGAATAAATCTGGAGTTTTGAATATATTCCACTTTTCAGATAATTCCAATTCAATAAATGTTTGTTTATTATTTGCTATGAGTGAAATACTATACTGAGTTGCTGATAAGTAACAAATCCAAGCATTATACCCATAAATTTAGCAAGGTCTTAATTACCAAACCACAGATTTGTGTAACTGATGACTTTATTAGAAGGTAGAAATGTATTTTAAGGACAAAAATGAAAGCTTTTGCCTTCAGTGTATATGGTGTTTAAGTTCACCTGTCAAATTGGCTAGGTTATGGTGTCCAGTTGTATGGTCAAGCAAGTACTAGCCTGCTTGTTACTGTGAGGATATTCTGTGGACATAAATCATCAGTAAGTTGATTGCATCTATGGCTGAGTCCAACTAAAATCAACTGAGAAGATTGCCTACAACAATGAGAGATGTCTCATCTAATCAGCTGAAGTCTTTAAAAAGAGAAGTGATGATTCCAGCAATTACTTCAGTTAGCCAGCTTCTCCTGGGGAATTCACCGAAAATCTTCATCAGATTTCTGTTTGCAGCCTGCCCTAAAGAGTTTGGACTTTCCATCCCCACAGTCCTGTAAGACAATTCTTATCAAAATGCTTGTACATATACATATACATATACATATACATATACATATACATATACATATACATATACATATATTCTGATGGTTCTGTTTACCTAGAGAACCCTGGTAAATACAAGTTTGGTACCAGGAATGGTTATTGAGAAACAGAGTCTTAAACATGAGATTTCTGAATTGGTTCTGGGAGTTTTGGAATTAGTTCTCTAACGTGTTTGGAGTCAAAGGCACTAATGACTCTATTACCAACAATCAAGATGCCCATGATAGACCATGGTAGGAGTTGGCAATAGAGAAACATAAAATATCACCACTGGACATGGCTATTTGAGTCAAGGATCTCAATAAGAATGCTTTCGACAGCATAAGAGAGTTTTGTGGAATGATAAGATATAATTATGTTGGATAATTGTTCCTAAATATGCTGGTTATTGTTGTAAAAGAAAGAGATGAGCTGAAAGCTTTAGATTCCCAGATGAAGGATGTGATTTTCTATGAGTTTCCAGAAAGAAAATTTTATTTCATGTAGCCATGACTTAAGATTTTTGAAAACCACACCTAGAGTCTCATTTTGTGTGTTGTTGAGTTACAGCGTAAACTAAATCCCCAACCTTGCAGCGAATCTGCTGTTGGGGGTGTGTGTGCTGTTAAAGTGAGGGTATTGATTGGAAAGGAATAGAATCCTCACATTTTGAATGGGGACACGTGGGTTGATAATGATGGTGTTGGAGACATTGAAACCCTAGTTTCTGAAGAGTCTTTGCCAGATAAAGCTGAAATAGTCTGCCCTGAGGAATTAGCCATCCAATCTCCATCTGAGATTAATTCTGGTGTGCCTGATAAAACTGATACAATCTCCCCTGTGGAAACAGCCCTCAATCCTCTGTCTGAAGAGATTAATCCAGTTTCACCAAACTGCAATTGAATGCACTGAGGTCTTCGGTTTGTAAGACATTTCTAATTATTCTCATCACACACACCTACTACCCGACTTTTCTTTTAGACCTATGACTAGACTGAAGTTCCAACAGATCCCAAAAGGTAAGGTACAAGTGTGACCCATGAGGAAGTGTGGTACACTAAAAAAGAATTATGTTATTTTTCCAATTTATTTAGACAGAAATCAAGGGACTATATGTAGAAATGAATATTAAGAATGTGGGATAATGGTAGAATAGAAAGTTGGGTCAGGCTGAATTTGTTGATATGGGACCACTTAGTAGGGTTTCTGGATTCAATATGATAGCATGAGGAGTTAGAAAAGGCTCTAATAGTTTTTTTGTGTGGTTGGCTATAGCATGGACCAAAAGGTGGCCTACATTGCCTGAAGTTGAAATGCCAGAACTGCACTGGTATGATGTAGATGAGGGGATCCAAAGGATTAGAGAGATTGGAATGTTAGATTGAATTTATAATGTAAGACCTGCTCACCCACCCCAGGAATGTCCAGAGGAAAGATGTTTCAACAAGACTGTAAGGAATAAATTTGTGAAACTAACTTCACCATCCCTGAAAAACTCTGGTTGCTCTTTGCAGGTGATATATTATTGTGGAAACTGCTTTCATTGAACTTGGATCTGTAAACACAATGGGGATGATTGGTTCCCAGGTTGGTAGAAGCCAAGTGGCAGCACTTAATCATTAAAGACAAGGAGGGCATGGCTAATGAACAGCAAACTCAAAGCAGTAATCAAAATACCCTGACTCACAGAAACCTATGGTGTTGGCTAGTAGATCAAGGGATACATAGAGTTAAAATAGATGGGCAATATACTAAATTCTTACTTGATCTGTATTAGTGGAAGATTTCTAGGTCAAGAAAAGGAAAGTTTAATCTGAAGTACAAAAGCAGAGAGTCACATCCCCTTAATCAATTATTTGACCTCAGAGTTTACAGGCCCAGGCCTCTAAAATGAAGTAAAAGCTGGTTTCCCTTGGGGTAGGATCCTGCTACACTGACAAAATGTATGCAGTTAATCTTCCTCCCAGCTTTCCCCAAAGAGACCTATGGCCTTGTACCAGGTTAACTGTACATTGGGGAAAAGGAAATGATCAATTTTGGAATTATTAGACACTGGCTCAGAAATGACATTCATTCCAGGAGACCAAAAATGTCACTGTGGCTCACCAGTCAGAATAGGGGTTTATGGAGGTCAAGTGATGGATACAATTTGGTCCATCTCACAATGGGTCCAGTGAGTCCTTGGACCCATTCTGTAGTCCATTCCACAATTCCACAATGTTTAATTGGAATAAAAATTCTCAGCAACTGGCAAAACCCCTTCATTGGTTCCCTGAGTTGTACAGTAAGTGATACTATGGTAGTAAAGGCCAAGTGGAAGCCACTAGAACTTCCTCTACCTAGGAAAACATAATAAATCAAAAGTAATACCAGAATTGAAGAATGCAGGGGTGGTTATTCCCACCACTTCCCTATTCTATTCTATTTGGCTAGTGCAGAAAACAGATGGATCTTAGAATGACAGTAGATTATCATAAACTTAACCAAGAGGTGACTTCAGTTGCAGCTGTTGTTCCAGATATGATATCTTTGCTTCAACAAATCAACACATCTCCAGGTACCTGATATGCAGATATTGGTCTGGCTAATGTTTTCTTCTCAATTTGTGGTTAGTAAAGACCACCAGAAACAGTATGCTTTTAGCTGGCAAGTCCAGCAATACACCTTCACTGTCCTGTCAGTGGCTTATCAACTCTCCATCCCTATGTCATAATCTAATCCACTGGGAATATGATCATCTCTCCTTCCTACAAAACCTTACAATGGTCCATTATATTGATGACCCCCTTTTTATCAGACCTAGTTAGCAAGAATTAGCAACTACTCGGGTTATTGGTAAGGCATTTGCATGTCAGAGGGTGGGAGATATACATCAAACAAAAATTCAGTGTTGAATTGAATTTCACCTCAGTGAAATTTCTAAGTGTCCAGCGGTGTGAGATATGCCAAGGTATCCCTTCTAAGATGAAAGAAAAGCTGTAGCATCTGACTCCTCCAACAACTGAAACAGAGTTACAATGTCTAATTGGCCTCTTCAGATTTTGGAGACAACATATTTTTCATTTAGGTGAAAAAAAAAATCCAGCCTATTTACCAAGTGTCCTGAAAAACTTTTAGTTTTAAGTGGGTACTGGAACAAGAGGAAGCTCTGTGACAGGTCCAGACTTCTGAGCAAGCTGCTTTGCCATTTGGGCCATATGATTCAACATATCCAATGTCCTGTAAGTGACATTGGCAAATAGTGAAGCTGTCTAGAGTCTTTGCCAGGCCATTATAGGAGAATCATGGTACAGACCCTTAGGAGTTTGGAGCAAAGCCCTGCCATCTTCTGCAGATAACTAGTCTCCTTTTGAAAAACATCTTTTCACCTGCTACTGGGCCTTAGTAGAGACTGAATGCTTAACCATGCACCACCAAGTTACTATGAAACCTGAGCTGCTTATCATGATATGGATGTTGTCTGACCTGCCAAACCATAAAGTTAGGCATGCACCGGAGAACTCCATCATAAAATGGATGTGGTATATATGAGGTAGGGCTCAAGCAGTTCTTGAAGGCTTAAGTAAGTTATATGAGGAAGTGGCCCAAATACCCATTTCATTCTCTTTTTCAGTCCACATCTGTGGCCTTTAGGGAATTCCTTGCAATCAGTGGATTGAGGAATAAAAAACTCAGGCCTGGTTTACAGGTGGTTCTGCATGATATTCAGGTATCATAAAAAGTCCTGCAACCCATCTTTGGGACATCCCTGAAGGACAGTGGTGAGGGGAATTCCTCCCAGTGGGCGGAACTTTGAGCAGTGGCCCTGGTTGTTCATTTTGCTTGGAGGGAAAACTAGCCATAGGTGCATTAGTATACAGATTCATGGACTGTTGCAAATAGTCTGGCTGGAACTTCTGGGAATAGGAAGGAACCTGACTGGAAATTGATGTCAAAGGTCTGGGGAAGAGGTATGTGGATAGACATTTCTGAATGGGTAAAAAACATGAAAATATTTGTGTCCCACATGAATCCTCACCAGAGTGTGAGTTCAGCAGAGGAAGATTTTAATAATCAAGTGGATAATATGAACTATTCTGTGGATACAAGGCAGCCCCTTTCCCCTTATTCACTTTTGTCATTACCCAAAGGGGTCATGAACAAAGTGGTCAAGGTGGTAGGGATGGAGGTTATGCATGACCTCAGCAGGAAGCACTTCCATTAACAATGGCCAATGTCACTACAGCCACTGCTGAGTGCCCAACCTACCAGAACAGATTACATTGAACCATGTCCATTATAGAAAAAGCAGTGTTTTATTCTAACTGGAATAGACATATACTATGGATTTGGGTTCTCCTTACTTGCACATAATGCTTCTGCCAAAACTACAATGTGTGAACTTACAGAATTTCTTATTCACCATGATGGTATCACACAACATTGCTTCTGCTCAAGGAACACACTTCACAGCAAAGAAATGCAGGAATGGGCCATGTTCATGAAATTCTTGCTTCACCTTGGTCTGGTTATGGTGTCCAGTTGTTTGGTCAAGCAAGCACTGGCCTTGTTTTAGGTTTCTAGGTTGCTTGAAGTAAATACCATGAAATGTAATGGGTTGAAGAATGGAAATTTATTCACTCATTGTTTGAGGCTGGGAAAATGTCCAAATCAAGGCATCATCAAGGCAATGCTTTCTAACCAAAGACAGCTACCGGAAATCCTTGGCTCCTCTGCCACATGGCAAGGCACATGGCAGTGACTGCTGGTCTCTCCCTTTTCTTCCAAGTTTTGTTGATTTCAGCTTCTTGCTTCTGTGGCTTTTTCTCTTTGTTTGACTTTCATTCTCTTATAAAGGACTCCAATAATAAGCTTAAGAACAATTCTGATTAAGGTGGGTCACACCTTAATTGAAGTAGCCTCATCAAAAGATCCTACTTACAATGAGTTTATACCCACAGGAATGGATTAAAATTAAGAACATACTTTTGGGGGTACATACAGCTTCAAACCACCACAGGCCTTATTGTAACTGTGAGGATACTTCATGGACTTAAATCATCACTAAGTTGATTTCATCTATAACTGATTATATCTACAATCAGCTGAAGAGATTCCTTCAACATTGAAATAAATCTCATCCAATCAATTGAAGATCTTAAACGGAGAAGTGAATATTTCAACAGTTAGAGGAGAGAATTTCCATCTCTACTTCAGCCAGCTTCTCCTGAGGAATTCTTTGAAAACCTGCATGGGAGTTGACCTATGGAATTTGGACTTTCCCATGCCCACAGTCATGTGAGGCAATTCTTATAAAAATTTCATAATATTTCCATAATGCATGTATCTCCCGTCAGTTCTCTCTTTCTAGAGAACCCAGACTAATACAGTACAGATTAACTAAAGGAATATATTAGCTGTGGCACAACCTGAACAATAATTATATCTCCCATTTATCAAATGCCTATTACATGCCACCAATGCTAGGTATTGTATATAGTTCATCAAAAACATTTGGTATAAATCCATGCATATAAAAATAAAATTAATAACAGAAGCAATTAATGTATTTTGATATATTTATAAAGTGGTATTTTCAATTTCAGGCAGAAAATAATTTCCTATTGTTCTATTAGTTAATGAATATCAAGGAGAAATAAACATTAGTTAATAGAATATTTTTCTATTTCTCTAGTGGACACTTGTATTTATGGGGCTTAGGAAAACCTCTTTTGAATCAAGATGCAAAAAATATTATCTGTCAAAAAATTAAAGAAGTCATTATTATTAAATATTGCATTTTGTGTGAAATGCAGCATTTGACACATAAATGCAAAATAAAATTTGAATAAATGAAATTCTTTAAATGTGAATATTCTTGGAACACAATTGTTCATTAACTCTTTGTAGAAGGGCTATACTCTTTTAATACTAAAAATATTGATATTTTAATACTAAGATATTGACATTTAAGTGAGTGAGCATATCTAGAAGTATGCTTAAAGAAATGTCAAGAATAATGCAGACACTTACATAGCCAACCAGATCACTCAAATTTGGGTTTTTTCAAAATATTTAAAAACCTATAGGTTCTGCATCATTTGGATGTTGTGTCTTACAGACGGGTCAAAGTAGGTTGGGAAATGGATGGAGGCATGGAACAAGGTAGCTAACAGTAAAATAATTTACTATTTTAACAATAGCTTTGGGCATACCAGTCTATCTAGGTAGAATTTTAGCCTTCTAATTAATTTTTATCAATGTGGCTGGCAAATATCACAGGTAAATAAATCTTGGATATTTTAAGACATAGTTAATTTTCTCAGACATTTCCAAAATTTTACTTTCAATCACTACTCCTTTTAGCTTCACTGCAAACTTAAAAATTGCTCAGATGGCAGCCTTTCTGATCTTAAAAAAAAATAAGTACAATATAAATGTGCTTCTAAAGCATTGATGCTTTACTAGACTGCAAACAATATTCCATATATAAAATCCCAACAAAAAGAACCAGGTTCTTTGAAGTAGTGATTGAGCTAAGACTAGATAAAAGAAAATGCAAAATTAGCCTGATAAATCTTGCCGTGCCATAAAATAAGGAAGTACTTGGAAAAGGATGGGGATATGGTGACAGAACTCACGAGCCAACATGAAAATCCCTCCAGTGGCCAAAGCTGGAAGAATTTGAACATCAAAATATATAATGTTAGCGCTCATTTATAACCCATAGAATAGAAAAATGTCCGTAAGTTCATAAAGGTAAAAAATAATAATTGCGTAAATAAAATAAACAGGAAGGACAATTCTTCTTTACAGATTAATTTCAATTAATAAAAATATAAGGAATGAGGAAAATATAAAATCACTATTAGGCAAAGCACCAAGTTATAATTATTATGGGCAATTTTGCAATTTTTAACAATGCATACTAAAGTCAGGGTCTGGGTACTAATGATTCTTGCCTTCTGGTATCGTTCTGATATCATTCTCCTTTATATAATCTCCTCCCCTTGAGAGTGGACTGTACCAAGTCATTCTCTTCCAATGATTTGAATAGAGCTAATGTGATAGGCTGTCACTTCCAAAATTGGGATACCAAAAAACTGTTACTTCCATCTTGCCATCTTGGTGAACATTCTGCACTCTTTCCCTTTTTCTCAGCGTCCTCACTCTGTAGGAGATAAACTGCCATATTGCCAGTAGCCCCCTGGAGAAATTCACATGGCAAGGGACTGATGTGTTCTCTCAACAGCAAACAAGGACCCAAGGCCTGCCAAAAGCTATGTAAGCGAGCTTGGAAATGGAGCTAATGGATCTTCCATTAGAGTCAGCTCTGTGGCAGATGGTCCAAAGGGGAGGTTGAAATTGCTGCAGCTCTAGCTGTACTTTCATTGCCACCTAGCCAAGTCCTGAGTTCCAGAACACAACTAAACCATGCTCAGATTCCTGACCCACAAAAACAATGAGATGAAGAATATTTGTTGCATTAAGCCAGTAAAGAAAAAATTTTTGAAAAGGCATGATTTGAAGACTGAAAATTTTTCAATAATTAAGAGAGAATGACATAAATTTAAGAAGGAAAAAAAAGTTTGGGGAACTGAAATTAGATTTCAAAATTTGACCCCTTCTTATTAAGCCAATTGATTTTCAAATTTTTGATCTAGGTGATACAGTCAACAAGGAAGGGGAGAACTTTCTTATTGATGGTGCTGAATAATTAGACATCTGTTGGTAAATGTGGATCTCAATCTCTATAGCAGTCAAAACACAATACTGTATAAAGAATTTTGACCACTCAAGTATAAAAATACAAAAAAACCTGGTTAAAAATAGGCCAAAAATATTCAGCAAAACTTCCCAAAAGAAGATAAGCAAATGGACAAAAGGACATGAAAAGGCATTTGACAGTCCTTGTTATCAAAATAATAATTTAAAACCATGATATATTAATTCACACTGCTAAAATGTTTTAAATTTAAAAAAAAACACTGATAATGCTCATTTTGGGTAAAATTTGAAATGACTGATACTTTAAATCATTATGCTAGCAACATAATATATTACAACCAACTTGGAATAAGGTTTGATATTTTCTTATAAAATCAAATACACATCTATGATTCAGCAATTCTATTTCAATCTAAATAAAGCCTTACATAGGCTAATCTGAGGCACCCTGAAGATATGCTATTTGAGCTGGAGATCTGAATGAGAATAACCCATCTATCATGAGACAAATGATAGAAAACTCCGTTCTAAGAGTAGGTGCAAACACCACAAACTGGAAGAAAAAAAGTGACAATTTCTGTCTACATTTTGTCAACGTTTTTAAAAAGGCACAAAAACTTAACTGAAACTACCTATTTTAATACCTCACCTTGTGACTTCAAGGATAATTTACAACTAAACTAATCAAATTCTTATATCATTATAGGATATTTTAAATTTAAGGTGAATAAAAATATCTAAAAACCACTCAAAATCTTTATATGAAAGTAAAATGACAAATGTGTAAAACTTCAATGGGGAACATCTATGATATGATCTCATTATCACATGCATTTGATGCAGTCGTGATCATGATAAGCACACCTCTCAAGAACATGCATGTGAATCTTTTCCAGTTTTGTGTTCCACCGGAGTGCTTTTTAAAAAAAATTTTGTGTGAGTGAGACATATCATTTATATGAATGAGATATAGCATCTTTATGAATGAGGTATTCTCATTAAAAAAAAATAGATTGTTGCAGAACTGTAACATTCCAAATCAATGATGCCTTTACAAGAAGTTTGCATATATGCACACAGGTGACTAGAGAAGCAGTTGTCAAGATATTCTGAATTGACCTCATGGCTGAAATTGACATGTTCATCATTTATAATATGTAAATAATTTCTATTAATAAATTAATTTTCTGGGGGTCTTACTATAGTTTAAGAAAAAAATAAATTACATTTTATAATTAAATTGGGTCAAGCATTGAAGAAATCCTAATGCATTAATGTGAAACAAAAGGGCTTCCCTGAAACTCATTTTGAAAAACCAAAAGCTGTATAAGTGAGCTTAATTCAGCTGTCAAAATATGTAGATCTGAAAATACTTTCACTTCAAAAGCCACACAATTAAATCTATAGTATTTATCACCCCCAATTTTAGTGTTAATTCCTAATTAATAGTATTTGGGAGTAAATCAACTATTACTTTTTGGTCACTATTTATGAGAAGGTTTTAAGTGACAATACAATTATATGACATTTCACTTTCACATGCAAAGTAAGTATGCAATAAGCTGATAGAGTTTTGATTATTATGCTCAAAATATAAAATTGTAGGATCTAAGAATGAGCTCGACAGCCCTCTTGAGTGTAATTTCCTGTTCTTGAAATGTTAAATAGAGTTGAAATTACAAACTTCCTCCAAGATGAGCTTGATATTCTTATCGGAATATCTTAGGATGTGTCTCTATTACCCGTTTAGAATGCTGTGAAAATGCCGTGAAGAGGCAGATGTCTCCAAGGGAACTTCAGATCTTTTTAAGAATTGTTTCTGCAAGGTTTGAAGTGGATGCGGTGTGATATGACTTCCTGCTCTTGATTATTCATAAATCCCTTCTCATCATAAACCAGGTATGCAAAGCTGCCTTCTAAAAATCATTCCAGTAAAAGTTTTCAAAATATATACTATGTTGAATAGGTGTTTACTATGGATGTTTTCAAGGAGTGAATTCTTTATTTAAATTGCACCATCTGGAATATTGAAAGGTTTTATAGACTATTGCATAAATTATTTTATTCTGAAAAATAACATATAAATACTTTCTAGCAGAAATCACATATATAATTCTATCATTAAACTTAAGCCTAATGAGTCTCCTTTCATTGACTTATTTGCCTGTCCACAACCTTCAGGTGCTACTGGATATGATCTTTACTCCATCCCATGATATCAGTATTAACCCTTGCCTCACACCACTATTTCATCATTATTGCTTCCCTAGGATTTCATTCTTCACTAAGTATAATTATTCTTCTCCATTTTTAGACAGCCTGGGATATTATAGTGATTTTTATGTCCACATGTTAACTACAATATTACAAAAGAATTTCAACACCTATTAGTCACATAATTTTACTTCTAAAAAGCTATAGTTTATATGCACATGAATGCATAATATAGGAATTCAATACATATTTGTCGAATGAATGAATACCTATATCCACATAGGCATACACACACATACATACACAAACACATATATATAACCTGGAAATTGATGAATGAAAAGTTATAATACCAATAAATAAATTAATTTAGTGGTTATGCATTATGTATATTTGTCAGCATGCTGTGTTTCATATAATGCCATTTAATCTTTCCTGCAAATCTCTGGGGGAGTGTCTTAGTTTCCTTGAGCTTAAGAAATAGTAATTTATTATCTCATGGTTTTGAAAGCTGGCAGTCTAAAATGAAGGTCTTGATAGGCTATATGTTTCCTTTCTGAAGTCTGTAGAGTTCTAGTGCTGGCTTGCCACAATCCTTGACTTGCATCTCTCTGCCTTCACTATATGGTGATCAATTACCTTGCTCTCCTGTGGCTTTCTCTGACTGTATCTGAATTTCCTCTGCATTATAAGGACTCTAGTCATGTGGATTAAGGCCTACTCTGATTCAATTTAGCCTCATTTAAGCATCAGTCTTTGAAGACCTTACCCACAAATTAGTCCATACATTAGTTAATAATGTCATCAAATGTCCTTTTTACAAATGGGTTCACACCCATAGGCACACAGAATAATATTTGAACATGTCTTTTGTGGGGTACATTATTCAATTCCCAGCTGTGAGTTAAGTTATTAAGTTACTTTCATCATTTTACAATGAAAAAATAAATTCAGAGAAATTAAGACAGTCTACATATTCTTTGTTTCATTCTTAAAAAAAGTTTTAGTCACAAATAAAATGGGCTTTAGTTATTTACCTCTCAACCTATCCTCCTCCTTCCTGTGTTTAACTGAGGCTTAATCATTTTTACGGTAATGTGTCCTCTACATACTGGAAGAACACTATGCTTATAGGGCTCCAAATTCAATTGCTGATATGCTAAATTCTAAAATGAGAAGGATGATAAAGAAATTTTGGAAATTAAACAAGTTTAGCAAACAAACAATCAATAAAATTGCTCACTTTGTCTGCCTTCTTGACCCTATTTGTATTTAAGAAATGGAATATTATGATGGTCCTTCCATTTGTACTCCATCTATAAAAATTCAAATGGTTTCCTGATATCAAGCAGTCTTATACCCAGAAAGAAAAGAGAAAAGTCTATTCATAATTTTCAAAATATCCCACTTTATAAGATTCAACTTCTTAATTCTTGTACTTGAAAAAAAATCATAGCATGCAACAATTTACCAGATTTGATTAGCACGGTAGTTTTGCTAATTTTTTTCATCTATATTAAATTAAAACATCGCTGAGTACTCATATGTATTAGGGTGAAGCATAGGGTATTATACAAATATGCTCCAGCTACAGTAGCTTTATCAGGAAACAAGTTCGTTTATCTCAAGTAACAGTCCAGGCCTATTATGGTGGGTTTACAATGGAGGATGATTAAGGAATCTTCAATCTGATTGTCCCTACTAAAAGTTTCCCATTGTATTCATGGTTAAAATCTCCCTGTCATTATTCTCAGTAAGCAGTAAAGAAGAAGTGGAAAAGGAAAAAAATAATGCATCTGTCTCATCATCTGTTTTGGAAGAGTTCACAATGTTTGCCTTGTCACAATGTTTGCTCACATCTCATCGCTGGAACTGGGTTACATGGACACATACACTGATGAGAGAAAAATGTAATTATTATCTGGCTGGCAATGTGCTAAATTAAAAATTCTATCACCATGAAACTTTTAAACACAACTTTCAAATTCTGCCACACCATATGAAGATAAAAATTGATTTAAAAAAATGCTCTAGTCTGAATATCAGTGATGCCCACATTACAACTTTGGAAATTTTTCAATACTTATATTATTGATTGGAACAAATAAAGTGTACATATACAAGATCTATCTTTTTCTCAAATGGAAGTGGAAAAAGTATGGCCATATAAACTTTAACAATCAGCTTAAACTAAAATAATTTATAGAAAGGTATACCAGAAAGTACTATGCAAAGGAGAGCTGATATACCTATTTTGATATCAGGTGAAATTTACTTAGAGATAAATGAATTACTAGAAATAAAGAAGGTAATGATATAATGAAAAAAATTCAAGCCATTCACTGACATAATTGTAAATGTGTATACAACATAGATTAAAGAAAAAATGACTGACACATAAAGAGAAATTGAGAGGTCCACCATCTTACTGAGAGATTTTAACACATATCTCTCAATAATTGGTAGAACAAGCTGACAAAAAGTCAATAAGTAAAAAGAAGGATCAAATGGCACCATAAACAGACTTGACAAATAATGAAATCAAGAGTTTAATACTTCTTTTTCTAAACATGAAGAGAAGCTTTGCAAAGACTGACCAAACCTGTGGCTATAAAACAAGCTATAATAGATTTCAAATAATTGCTTCCATATAGACTATATTAGCACAGTTCACCTATATTAGAAAATAATGGAAGGAGGTTAGAACAATCCTGAAATGATGGAAATTTTTAAAATTACCTAAAAAAACTAAAATCATATTTCGAACAAAGTAAAAATAATAAAGAAAAATAATCAAATTTTGTGCAAAATTTAGAAATTTATATTCTTAAATATTTAATTAAACTAACAACTATTCAAAATTAATGGCATAAGCATGCAACTTAAAACATTGGAAGATCAAATTAACAAACTAAAATAAAGAAGGAAAGAACATAAGAAGAACAGAAATTATAAAGTACATAGAGATAATTGGCCAATCCGTAAGTTAGTTATTTGAAAAATAAATGAAAAACTTGTGATTAACCAAGATGGTGGCATAAGATGCTCCAGGTGCCAATCTCCCATAGAATCTTTGAACAGCAAGCATAAACTGGCAGAACCACCACCTCAAAACCCCAGAAAAAAGTTAAAGTGATTCCATAACTGAGCAAATGCTAAATCAAGAAATTATAGCTTTAAAAATGGTAGGAGAAGGAGATAGTGGCAGAGTAAGAAGCTCCAAGAGTCAGCTCAAACTAAGAGCAGTTAGTAATCACCCAGAGCTATCTAAAGTACTGTTTGGAAGTGCCCAGAAGACCAGAAGAGCATCCTACAACATCCTTGAAAGAATGGGAGGAGACTGCCCATTTGCAGTGAAGTTGTGTGAGTAGAGCACTCCATGCCATGGAGGCCAGTGGCCATCTTCCACTAGAAGTGCAAGCTGCCTCAGGAGCTATTCTGTGGCTGGAGTTGGAAGCTCCATTTCCCAAAAATGGGGGAGGAAGAGATGGTGAGGCACTGACTTCAGCTACTGATTAGTAAAGTTGGCTGGCTAAAGTATAATCCTAAGAACAGCTAAAGTTTGAACTGTCCAAGTCAGAAAGAAGCTGGTAGCTGGCATTTTAACCCTGTCCCCAGATTGAGGGGAAGCAGGGATGATTGAAAATCACAGTGAAGGTAGGGACCGGCTTCTTTCTACCCATATCAGACTGCAGCTCTAGCCTAAGCTCCAGTCCCACCTCCGGCAGGAAGGAAGCTGGGGGCATCTGCACCAACCTCTTCAGGCAACTGCAGGTTGCAGTTGCCTGGCACAGGCTGGATAGTTGGACACATGGGGCTCCATCCCCATACCCTAATAGTATAGGAGAGGAGCTGTGTTTCCTCAGCCTTTCTGGTCAATGGCAGGTGCTTTTGGCTTGCACAGACTTATTTGTTGAGTACCTTTGATTCCATCCCTGTCCCCCATAGGATAGGAGGGGGCTGGTGTTTCTTCAGCCTCTCTGGGCAACTGCAGACTATTTCAGCCCACACAGACTGGATACTCGGACACCTTTAGCTCCATGCCCGCCCTCAGTATGATAAGAGACAAAAAGAGCTATGATTCCTCAGCCTCTATGGGAAATTGCAGGAGCTTTTGGCCCACAAAGACTGGTTTGTTGAGAGCCTGGGGCTCCACTTCCACCCACCTATAGGATAGGAGGGGACTGGTGATTCCTCAGCCTTTCTGGGCAACTGTAGGTGCTTTTGGCCTGCACAAACTGGACTGTTGGATGCTTGTGGCTCCACCCCCACCTCCAATAGGACAAGAGCAAGGCAGTGTCTCCCAAGCCTCTGTGGGCAACAGCAGGGTGCTTTTGGCCCACACAGACTGAATAGTCAGACACCTGTGGCCCCATCTCCAACCCCCAATAGGATAGGAAGGGAGCTGTGTTTCTCCATCCATACTGGGTAATGGTAGGCACTTTCAGCTAGCATGGACTGGACTTTTGGGTGCCTGTGGACCCACCAACACCCTCCAATAAGATAGGAGTGGGATGGTGTTTACACAGGCTCTCCTGGCAATGGCAGGCACTTTCGGCCTGCATGGACTGGTCTGTTGAGTGCCTGTGTTTCCATCCCCACTCCTTAACTGCAGGTGCTTTCAGCCAATGCAGATTAGATTGTTGAGCACTCCAGAGGATCCACACCAACCCTTGGCAGGGGAAGAGGGGGACCAGTGCTACATCAGTCTACCTGGGCACTGTGGTCTGTTTTGACCCACACAGATTAATTTACTGCTCATACCTGCACCTCCATTCTGCCCCAGTCAGGGGAGGAAGAGTCACAAAGCTTCATTTGTCTCCCCAGGCAACTATGGATGAGCTTGGCCTGCATGGCTCGGCTTACTACACACAGCTGTAGCTTCTTCCATATTGCCGGCAGAAGAGAAAGGTGGGAGAAGTTTCGTCAGTTCTTGGGGCAACACAGGTGGCTTCAGCCTCCACAGCTTACAGTACAAATTACATCCTCAGCTCCTACTACACAACCAGCAAGGAGGAAAGGGCAAGAAAGCCCTAAACTAAAAAGATAAATTGCACCTAGAATAAATACATCGAGTAAGCCAGATGCCAAGACACAAAAAAATTACAATCCATATTAAGAAACAGGAAGATATGGTCCAGTCAAAGGAAAAAGATAAGCCTCTACATGACATAAAGGAGTTGAGGCAATTAATCACAGATGTTCAAACAAATCTCCTTAATAAATTTAATGAGATGGCTATTGAGATTAAGAATATTAAGAATACACTGGGTGAGCACAAAGAAGAATTGGAAAGCACACATAGAAAAATAGATCTTATGGGAATGAAAGGCACAAAAATGAAAATAACAATACAATGGTGGCATATAACAGCAGATTTGAAGTGGCAGAAGAAGGGATCAGTAAGCTTGGACACATGGCACCTGAAAGTGAACATACAAAAGAACAAATAAGGAAGAGAATGGAAAAAATTGAACAGGGAACAAAATGACAGCAAGACATGTGTAGACATACATTTCATGGGTTTCCCAGAAGGATAAGAGAAAGGAAAAGGAGCAGAAGGAATACTTGAAGACTGTTTGAAAATTTCCCACCATTGAAAGACATCAATATCTACATCCAAGAAGCCTAACATACTCCTATCTGAATAAATTTGAATAGACCTATGCCTAGATACTTACTAATCAG
>JAQZBX010011761.1:0-42208 GCA_029593785.1 Cabassous unicinctus | reverse complement strand
AGAAGGATCTAGATTCTAGATGTTAAATTTATCTAAGGTTTTCACATTGACTCATGTTCCAGACACATAGTAGAAATCTAATACATGTTTGTTACATTTAAAAAAAGAGTAAGATAAGGAAAAAGCAGGCCCAAGAGCAGAAGACCACTATACTGAAATTAAAAGTTCAGATCTCAAAGATCAGTCTACTTCCACTAAGGATACAGAAGGTTGCAAAGAATGTTACTCCTGTCATAACCACAAGAACAGGCTAGATAATCTATAAAATCATAATTATTTTGAGCCCATCAGAAAGCTCCAGGGCTTGCTTCAGCAGCACATACACAAAAATTGGAATGATACTGAGATTAGCATGGCCCCTGCTCAAGGATGACACAAATTCGTGAAGTGTTCCATATTTTTTAAAAACAATTTTTTTCTTCAAATATGTTTTCATTATTTTAACATTCCAAATTTTAAAAATATATTCTATTTTTACTCTTTATTAATTTTTTCTGCATTTTACTTCTTATGTATAAAACTATCATTACTATTTCATTTTCTTATTAATTGTATGTGGCTATTGTATTGGTTTCATTTTTGAAGAAGTTTTAGATCACAGAAGGGTTACAACTGTGGCAGGGGAAGATCATTGGTGTGGGGTGTCAGTGAGGGGGGATACATGGGAGGAAGTTCACCTGGGTATACATACAAGGCATATAAATGTGTTCAAATGTTCATGGGGCATTGTCACGGGGGGTGGAGATTCACACAATAACCAAAAGAATATCAAATTCCCATCCAGGGGAGCTCTGCCACATTTTCTAATGGAACAAAAAGAATGTTCCAAGTACATGGACAATGACTTGTGAAGGAGGATGGTCCACTGAAGGACCCTTGATATTGATGACTATGCTTATGAGCCTTTGCCCTTGAAATTGAAACTTAGCCTAGTGACATAGGGGGCCTAAGAGTTACCTACAGGGAGCCTCCTTGTTGCTCAAATGTGGCCTCTCTCTAAGCCAAACTCAGCATATAAAAGCAATAACTTCCCCCCAGCACAGGACATGATTCCCAGGGATGAGCCTCCCTGGTACCAAAGTACCAACAAGCAATGCATCTGGAAAATCAAACGAACAAACAAAAAACCTTGACCCAAAGAGGGAAAAGCTAAAGACAAATGAGTTTGTATGGCTAAGAGACTTCAAAGGGAGTTGGGAGGCCATGCCAAAGGTAGTGCTTATGCACTTCTCAACAGGATCTCATTGACAGCCAAAGTAGATACAACCCCAAATAGCAAAGGTCCTCAGGGATATGGAGACATCCAGACACTATAGCCAGGGCAGACAGCTTGAGAATTTGGCCCCTTCCCAGTGGGTCCTAATCTGGTTTTTAAGCTCCCCAGTGTGACTGAGTTAGACTCAGCAGTGGTTTCCCTATGCATGAGTCTTCTGTCCTATTTGAACCTATAATTAGTAGTAGAGTTGGTAGGTATATATCCAAAGGACTTAAATCTTTGGGCTGTCCATGTGCCAGCTAAGCCCTGAATCTCAACAGAGTTGCAAAACCTACTCTCTAGTTCAATGGACTCACCCACGACAACAAACGGGGAGGAGATGATTGACAAACAACATACCAAGGAACCGAGAGTGCCTACAACTGCCAGCAAGAGAGTCCCATCCATCGGACGTATGGGATTGAAGCCCCCCTCAATTAATGGTGGAGTGGGTATCACCAACCCAGAGTCCTCAGGATTGGGAAACGAACTATGGACTAAAATAAACTTACTAGTATTCTACTATAGACTTATTGTGATTATAGCAATGGAAAAAATACCATTGTTGTGGAGGCAGTGACCCATGGATGTTCTGGGGTTAGAGAGGAGGAAAACCCGGTGTAATAGGGGGGCATTTTTGGGATTTGTGAATCATCCTGAATGACATTACAATCACAGATACAGGCCATTAAATATCCAGCCATAACTTACAGAGTCGAATGTAAACTATAATCCATGCTTAGTGGCAATGCTCCAAAATGTGTTTATCGATTGCAATGAATGTACCACACTGATGGAAGATGTTGTTAATTTGGGGGAAAATGTGGGAAGTGTGGGGAGTGGGGCATATGGGGATCCCCTATATATTCTCTGTAACATTTATGTAATCAAAGTATCTTTTAAAAAATAAAAAAGTGAAAGAAAAAAATAATAGAAAGCTCCAAAGAGTGAGGACACACAAATTGAACTGCCTTTGGCTGCCATAAAAGCCAGTAAGAAGAAAACAGCTGAAATTTTAGTGAATTTGCAAAGGCTGAATGAAATGCAGTTTAGAATCTCTAGAAGTCCCAGACACAAGGACACTTTCCAGTACATTTCCATGTGTTACCACAGAGTGCTCACAATAGAGACTGGGGGTAGGACAGGAGACCTGAGGGTGACCTCTCTGTGGTATAGGTGGTATAGGGCTGCAGGGTGTGTCTACATTTAAGGACAGAGCAGAAAAACCTGGAGAAGTCCAACAATTCTTTAGACTCTGCATGAATATAAGGTGATTGTTGGATGCCAGGGGAACAGGCAGGAAAGCCACCTGTGTCCCAGACCCTTCTCATTCACTAGGGGAGGAATAGTAAACTTGCCTACCCCAGATCTTGCACTGACATTAGGCAAAAGCCATTTGGTGCTGGGAGAAGCACAGGAAATCTGCTCCCAGCCAGGACTTTGCATCAGTGGGAAAGGGGCAGGAAACCCACTCACACCCAAAATTCTACCAAAAATTCTACCAAAAATGAGGTAGAGATGGGCTGCCTCTAGGAGGGGAAGCAGGAATCCACTTTCACTCTAGACTCTGCATTGAATAGATGGCAGAGGAGGTTTGGGGGAGAGGCAAAAATTCTGAGAAAGCCTCCCTTCCCACTCTCTGAGGTTCAGGTACACTAAGACTGAGGTGGGAGAAGAAGAACTTAGAAATGTTCCCAGACCCTACCATGAATATTATACCAAGTAACAAGAAATGGCAGTCTACTACTGAAAGAGGGACAAGAGTCTCGAGAGAGAACCTTAGCACTAGTGCAGAAATGCAGGGCATGTTGAAGGCTGGGGGGTGAAGCAGAAACACTGAGAAAAGTCATTGAGCAACCCATGCCCCATACTTAACACAAGGTAACAGAAGCCCCACACACAAGGACTTTGAAGTCTGTGATGCACTAATGATAACTACAAAAGCAACAAAACCCAAACCCAGCTGAAGTAGGGGCTAGATTGACTCAAACCCTCATATTGGAAGCATGGAAGAAAAACAGGTGCTCCTATTTTCAGGAATAAACACTATTTAACTCAGTCTCTACTGTTTATCTATACACGATGTCTGTCATACAATCAAAAATTTCAAGACACTAAAAAGGCAAAAGGGAAAAACTAGACCCAGAGATAGACCAAATCTTGAAATTATCAGACAGGGACTTGTTGTTTTAATTATTAATATGTTAAGAAAGTATCTAGTGGGCAAGGTGGACAGCATGCAAGAACAGATGAGGAATTTCAGCAGAGATATAACTATTAAAAGGTGTCCAATGGAAACGATAGGAATGAAAAATATATCATAGATGAAGATGTAAACAGTGTCTCTGCAAAGGGACTAGGAAGAATTGCTCTAGAAAGCAGAATTCAAGTTTTTGTCCAGCTAAAATATAAAAGCTTCACTTTAATTGAAGGATGTTAATCTTTTAAGTGAGGTAGAGTTCCATTAGCCTCACAATAATTCCCCATCCTCTGCTACTCAAGTTAATTTAATATGAACACTCTAAGTGTATAGGAGTTAGCAAAGAGAAATGTAAGATGTTTTTAAAATCAAAGTATCATCTAAAACAATATGCAAACTCAGTAACAAAAACTTGAGGCTTTTGGTAATTATATTTCTCAACTTAACTCTAAGGAACTCTTCTGAACCAAGGTCAAAATGCTGCAAGAATAAGTAAGGGTACCAGTATACATTTCACCCAGCTGAGGGTCTCTCTGAAATCCTAAAAGTGCCCCTAAAGTAAGCACCCTGCCATTTCTCTACGAGCTGCATTTGCCGCCCATAATTTCCTGATCAGGCTCTTCCAGATGTAGGTTCACAGCTGAGCACTGCAGAGAAGAAACATCCCCTTTTAGCATTTCTATATTACCAAAAATATTGTCAAGAAGAAGGGGATCAGAGGTCATGGATAGAAAGGCATATGATAGAGAACAGAGTATACAAAATCACAGCCCCTGGCTATGATCTATTTAGCTTACAAAGTATTTTTTAATATTTTGGGCCAATATTTCCAAATCAGGAGATTTCACGTAAAATCCAGATTTTGGACTTCTCTTGACAATTGTAGGGATTAACAATACTGGGCCCACACTGTGCAGTGCAATAATCAGAGCTAAGGAGTGGCTGCACTCTTTACCAAAAGCACATAATCTCCCTCATCTACAGTGCCCACCAATCCCTTTTCTTGCCCTCACTCAGCCTGCCTCACTCAGTAAATGCTACCTGTCTGGCCCTTTGAGATATTTTGATTTATGACCTCAGATGTAGAAAAGAGGGCTAGAGAGACATAAGGGCCATGATTCCACTCTATGTTTTGTAAAGTACAACATGCTTTCATCAAAGCTAATTTTTTTAAAAAACTCATTTCTGTACAGAAGAAATGCCCTTTGCCAAAAGAGCATCATTTACAGTGCCCATCACATGTCTTTCTTCCCTGCCAGCTTCTAATTACAGTGCTAGCAAACCTATTTACTCAATTCTGAATCCTTAGGATCCAGCACAGTATCTGGCACATGGTGGATGCTCAAATGTTTGTGGAATAAATGAATGAATAAACAATATGCACAAATTTTTAAAGTATCAGAGGTTCAGTATAAACTGCCAGACATTGGATAGACACCTGTTAGCCTGGCCATAAATTTAGTTTTTGTGTGCCATCTCTAAACGTCACGTGGAAAGGCATGAAGCTATCTTCCAGCTGGATTAAAATTCTGTTCACAAAGAACAAATACTACCAGATTTGCTTTCTAGTAACACCAGCAAAAGTTCAGCAGCAGGAGATAAAAGCATTTTGTATCATTTTCTCACAGCAATTCCCCAGAAACCACAATTTCAGTCAAGTTGATTTTTCTATTTGTTTTTACCTTTGAATAACATGATGGAAACACAATTCAGCTTGTAAGGGCCTTTGTAAATTCTTCAGGCAGCATCCTTTCAGCAACTTCACTAAGCACTCATCATCCATGGAGTAGTCACTGAAGTCTTCAAATAAAACAAACAAAACACACACACAAAAGAGTACTTTTAGAAATTCTAATTAAGAGGAAGAATTAATAGCTTTTAGGCTTCAGAGGGAAAACTTTAAAATAAGGAAAATATTTTTAGCATTTGTTATGCCTCACTAAAATACAATAAAAAATTTTTTATTAAAAAAAAAGTTGAATTGACTAAGTACACCATTCTATCTACTTAAAAAAATTTATGAGATAACACTCTGAGTTACATGACCTTAGATATAACAACAGAAAATCTGAACTCTAAGTATTAAGAGCTTTATTAATGCTATAAAAGGTAAAACCACGGGGAGCAAGACGGCTGCCACCTCCTGTTGTTCTGGCTTATGACTGTGTTAGCTTCGATACAGGAGAGGGTAACACTCCCATATGGAGCAGCAGATGGCCTTATACCCATTAAAAATTCAGGAAGTAAAAATGCCCTCTCCAGATCATTATGTTTACAACTTATGATCAATTCTCCCAAGTTATGTTCTTTTGGGGAGAAATTATGCAATAAAATTAGACAAAACAGTTCTGAAGTACCTGGAAGGCACCTATCCACCCACCCCATCCCACCCCCAAAAAAAACCATTTCCAATTGCTTGAGGGAAACATAAAGGAGTTTCTGCCATCACTTTTTCCCAATTTGGAAATGATGTTTTACCTTCTACAGTCCAAAGCAAACATTTATTAAACAGAAGGAACCATATTATCTGTGACATCTATCTGACAAAGGTGGCTCTTCCATGTCTATCATTCTTGAATTTTTTTCGCAAGTTATATGCCCTAAGGAGTCATTCAAAGACAGACTGAAAATTTATACATTTCAGGCTGTGACAATGAGGTGGGAGGGACAGTAAAATGAACTAATGAGGTCCTCATATTGAAATCCTCTTGCCTTCAGTACAAATCTCAGAAATCATCCTTAGCATGTACTGATGTTTTAGTTAGTGAACTGCTTATCCATGGCAGGTTAATGATGCTACTTAGCCAACTTTTACTTTTAGGTGCTGAAAACAAACAATGTTCACTTCTAATTACCAAGCCTTGATAAGCAATTCACCACGAAAATCACATATATCAATACCACATTACCTTTCTGATTACTTATTAAGAACCATTATTCTAACACCCAGACAAATATATTCTTCCAATCACAGACGTTCATTGAAATAAATATTCAATGAAACAGTATCTTTCAGGCCTAGAACCAAACCCTCAGGGTCCATATTGGGTGCTATCTTTTATTATCACTTTTGTGCATCCCACTGAGCACTGTACAGCATTTCATTGAGTCTGTGCTATCACAAATTCTGGTGCTCAGTGAATGCTGATTTTGATGAGGAACAAATATCATTCTGGAAAGCTACGGTACCAGTAAAGCCACACTTAATTTTTGTTTAAATCATGAGTAGAGATATGGCAAACAGGTTCAAAAATACTATGTTTCTCCAAAAACTTCAGACTATAGAGCACTATTTATCAGGTGATTGTTTCCCTTTGAAATATGAAAGCTTGATCATGATCCTCAACCTAATGCTTATGTTCATGGGTGAACATCTCAAACACACAGGATCTCCATTTTTCCTTCACAGAAAATCACATGACAGTACAGCCAAAGCACAGTTTCATCACAAAAAATATGCCAAACTTAGGAACTTAATAATAAAACAGAGAAAAAAGAAGCTTCAGGCCCAAGCTACAAAAATGTCTCTGTTGAACTTTTAAAAAGATAATTGAAATGCACTGAGAGAAATCTGAAAATAGAGTTGGTAAGTGAAAAGACTTTTACATAACTCAGATTATGTTTGCTATATAATTTCACCGAGCAAATTAACTGTGTAACAAATAGTAAAAGTAGAACCACTATGCCAACTTCTGGCTACATGTTGAATTTAGTTAGATTTCAAATGAAAAGCTATGGAATCAATGACAAAATACTAACTCCAGGCACATTACCAAGTGCCCTCTTGTCTTCAAACAGAATTCCACCTTTTGTATCAGTGACCAGCCTTTTATAACCAGAACATTGCCAAAATAGGACACCAATTGTACTCCCTGTCATCTTTTACTTTAGAGACACTTCACTAAGCTAGGAAAGGGGAAAACACATTCAATTACCAGGAATGGGGGTGAGCGGAGGAGACTGAGATAACTTCAGGTTTATATCTTAACATTTTCCAATTTTGGATTTTTTCCCACTCAAGGATAGGAGCCTTAATTACCAAAAAGGCCATCATAACTCCTTACTTATTTGGGATAGAGAAGGACAAGGAGGGGGCGGGGGAACGGAAATAACGGATCTGGAAGACATGATAAATGTCATGTGGAACGCCTGGCAAACGTGATCTTAAGAAAATAAACCAATTTTTTATCAAAGAGGAGGACATGCAAAGCCAGGATTGTACATAGGTATAGTTTTTTTGTCTGTCTCAGCTTCTCTCCCTCCTGCTTACATGTCTCCAAAGTCTCTCATTTCTGTATATCATGAGGGAAAAAAGGAATGGGTAGAGAGGAGCAACCTGGCATCAGTGACAGAATTGTTCTCTAAACCTCTTTTGCACTTTACATGCACAGTTTCATACATCTATTACTCCTTTAACTTTTTCCCAGTCAATGGAGAGACAAAATAAATGGGAGGAAAAAAAAAAGAGCCTGCCCAAATAGAGAAATATTCAATAGACCCAATGCCAGGACTTCTGTACATACAAAGGTCCCACTCTCTGGAGGTACATATTAATCTGTACTATGGAGGAGACATATTCAAATATCAGAATTGATTCTACTGAATTAAAACCCTTACCTTTGTTGGAAAAAAAGAAAAGCTGACCTGTCTTTCTAGGAAAAAAAAAAAGAAAAATGTTTTCACTTAATAAAAAATTAATGTTTTCACTTAATAAAAAAGGATTTTCCTTTTCCTCCCACTTCTCACGTTTCCACTAATTTTAAAATATGCTCATTTATGCATTTAGCTTTGTGGATATGTGAGGCTTTAATCACAGATTCTTTAAAGGCAAGAATAATAATATTTTCTCTACATACCATATTTCTCTATCTAGTATGGAAAAACAAAGGGTGTTCAAATGAGCAAATGAATGAAAAGTGGCCAAATTAGTTGGAAAAAAAAAATGAATACTAGAAAATTTGTTAAAAGACCAAATGGATTTTTACAGATGTGCGTATTTTGAAATCTCACTTTTTAAGGTGAACTTTCATATATTTTCATTTCATTTGAATTTCAAAATGGTATGGCTTTAAGTTATCTCAAATCAAGACTATTTTTCATATTTGAAATTATTTCACATTAAAAGTCCGAAGAAAACTTATCAAAACTACACTAATAAAAACTATGTAGAGGATATGTTAGTGACAGAATAGCTAGAAGAACGCACAAAGACAGTCTGAAACGTTCATCTAGGAGTCTATAGTCTGTACTTATACATACGTTTCTCTGGTTCTTTGTGAAACAGTATAAACTTTGCCTTCCTCTTTCTGCTCCCAGATTCTTGAGACTTCTCTTCTTCTTGCTTCCCTGTAGCCCAGAATTCATAGGGAGTTCTCAATCCCTGAAGTGAATACCTCAATATTTTGACTACTCTACCTAAGATCCAGCTCAATAAGGGGACGAAGTTTCATACATTTTCTGTGAAAGGGGGAGGGAAAAGAAAGACAAAGGGAACCTACTTCAGTTTGGTTCTTTAATAAAAGTGCCACCTTTAGTATGGGAAGGTGCCATTACTCACCCCTCCATCAACAGATGAACTTTGCATATGACCATTTTTTTCAAAAGCGAAGAGAATAATCCACTTGAATCCATGCATCTCCTGTTCTACCAGTGAGCTCTGGTCCGCATTTGCATGCTGGGGGGCCAGAGACTGGGGTGGGGGTTGCAAGGCGAGGGGGTGGAAGGATGGGGAGGTTGAGACTGTGGCCTCCCAACATTGTTCTCTTTGATTTTTTAGCTATTTGGCCCCCAAACCTCAGCCTTACTGGCAGATGAGTCCACTGACTCAGCTTTCATTCTTTTATAATTCTTTCACCATTGGTGGAAAACTAAAGCTAGAATTATTTTAAATGTGGAAAGCAGCTTAAATGCCCAACAATACTAAAAGAGTTAGTTAAATTATGATACATGAGTTCCATGGAGTATGCTATAAAGCTTTTGGAATTATCAGTAAAAAATCTATTTAGCAACAAGGAAAAAACGTTTATGATATGCTAAATGAAAAAAAAAAGAAACTAGGATAGTAGGTATTGCAGGTACACAGTGACTGTAACTATAAAAATAAGACTTGAATGGAATATACAATATTCTAAAGTCATTGTGTTATAGTAGCAAAAATATGGGTAATTTTTTTCACCTATACCTAACAATCATGTGTTTAATTTTAAAAGGATAATTTAAAAGAGAAATCTTATAAACATCTCAGCTTTATATAGAAGCTCTAACACAAAACAAACAAAAAGCCCAAATGGGGTCCTCATCGCTGGAGCCAATTCAATTATTTAATCCCACACGTGGGTAGTATGTTGAATCTGGAGCCAGGGCTCTTTCAGGGGCATCTTTTTCCAGTTAAAAAAAATGAGTTCATGCTTATTAAATTATTTTTCCTAACTATTCTTGAATTTCTATGTCCTTTACCATGTTTCATTTTACTTCTGTGGTTAGAGTATTCCAAAACCTAAGACCGTTATCTTGAAATATACCTACATGATTTGGGGGTTGAGAAGGAATATAATGAAGGCTTTCATTTATGGCATTGCTTATTGAAAGATAAAAACCTCTATTAAAAAAAACACTCAGAAAATGTCAAGGCAAGAAGCTAACTTTGGGTATTAGCTGGTCCAACACTGCTCCCATTTAAAACAAGCTAACAAGCAAACAACAACAAAAACCTGAAGCCCAGAATGATGAGGTATACTTCCCAGAGTCTGGAAGCTGCAGAGCTGGGACTAGAAACCTACCTCCTGATTCTCCCTCTACTATGCCAGCTGCTTCCAGTAAATGGAGCTAATTTCGGGTAGGTCTTCTAGTATAACCAAAAGTAACAAGTTAAATAATTAAATTGTGATGAGATTTCAACTTGAAAACATTTATTTCCCTGTGTTGCAAAAACACAATAGCCTAAAAAAGTGGAAATGGTCACAACAAAGTAAAACCAGAAGAAAATGTGCATTTTCCTAGTGCTGCTTTAAAACTTGAATGGCTTTCTTCCTCCCTTCATCTTTTTTTTTTTTTCAGTTACAGCTTTATTGAGATATAATTCACATACCATACAAGTCACCCATTTAAAGCATACAATTCAACAGCTTTTCGTATATTCACAGTCATGCCACCATCGCCACCATCAATTTTCGAACATTTTCATCATCCCCAAAAGAAACCCTATACCCTTGAGCTATCACCATCCCCCCATCCCTCCCCCAACCCCATTTCCAACCCTAGGCAACCACTACTCTACTCTCCACCTCTATAGATTTGCCTATTCTGGACATTTCATATAAATGGAATCATAGTATATGCCACTTTTTGTGTCTGGCTTCTTTCACTTAGAATAACGTTTTCAAGGTTTGTCCAAGTTGCACCATGAATCATTACTCTCTTCAGCTTGATTGCAAACCTACCGCACCCCGCTCCCCGCCCCCCAAACCCAAATGTCTTCAGTTCAAGTTCTTGTCCTGGTGATGCACACAAATTAGCATAAGTAGATGTGCACAGGAAAACGACAGGCAAATGGGAGGGGAGCCGAGAAAACGAGTCTACGTTCTTACTTTTCATACTTACTTTCATTTTGTAAAGCTGTCTCAGCCTTTTCAACAGTTACCAACAAATTTTCAGAAAGATCTTTTCTTTTGCTCACTATTGGAAAACCATTCCAGACATACATCATTTCCTAATGAAGAAGAATGAAACACCATTTGCAATTGTGAGGTTATTCGATGTCATTTGCAACAACAAAACTATGTATGTGTGTTTTGTCTTGGTTGCTAGGAACCTCAAGACACCATTTAGAGATCATTTTCCTTAGCTTCCTCATTTGGAGTTCAGTGAAATAATTTCCCTTTGTCTCGTTTTATTGTATGCTTTTCAGTTTTTATAATGTGAGGTAATTCAATGTATGCTGCATATATTATGTTTTTACTGAAAAATTAATTTATTCATTCAGTTAACAAATATTTATTAAGTACCTACTGGCATTCAATTCTTTTTGGAAGTTATCACACAAAAGATACAGAAATAAATATGATCTTTTAAACTGATAATATGAACAATACTAATTTTTAAGTAAAGGGAAACATTTTAAAATAACAGCCAGTTTATATAAAATAAACATTTATTTTTATTTTAGAACATCTCTGGAAATGAGCATAGAAATATTTTACTGGGCTCAGGTTCTCTTATAACAGTAAACACAGTCCAGTAATGCAATCCAATATGCAGAAAATGCATTCATTTAAAGGCCATATGGTTGAATGACAGCCCCTGAAAATGTAAACTAATGATTTCTGATTACAGATTATGTTTAACAGGCTAACAGATGAGAATTTTTTTTGGATCAAAAACAAATGTGCTTTTGCTTGAAAATATTTTTCTAATTTTCCTGGTAGTGCAGTTCAGATTTTGAAGGATATGAAATAAGCAGGGTAATTAGTATGTTCTTAGAAATGAATTTTAAAATGAGATGACATTGCCTGAAAAGCCTCTTACCAGGAAAGCAGTGGAACTGAGGAAGACACATTCAAGTACAATGACAGCAAAGCGATCTCTATTTTTGGCATTAAAAACTAAGATCACAACACTCTACCTTCAATTTCACATGTAATATTCTTATTGCTAAATAGAATTAGAGCTAAATTCAATAACTGATGGAATATTTTATCAGAAGGAGGCAAGCACAAGTCTGACATTTTATGAAAAATTGGCTTCTGGTAAAAGTCCTAGGAACCACAAATTCAAGTCAGTATTCTATAAGTTCTACATTCATAACCCTAGAGAAAGAAGTGCAGTGCACTAGCAAAGCAGGATACAGTTATGGGAGCTAGAATTTAAGCACTAGGGCAGAAAAGGAACTATGATGCTCTAGAAAATGTTCAGGAGTTCTGTGAGACAGTAAGAAAAAAACTTCCAGTGCAAATCACTGAATGGAAATGAATCAGGAGATCCCTAAGTAGGATTTCAGATGTCTGTCTGAGTGGCTTTCTTGTGCAAGCTACCTATGCAACAACTGAAACCCCAGAGTCATGGTAATTTGATATATCATCCCTTTTTAAGAAGTGTTCATTAAGAAAATTTAAGGTAAAATTACTCTTTTCACAAATATTAAGCTTTTCACCAAAGTATGGTATAAATGGCATAACAATTAAGAATGCATGGCTCCAGACTAGACCCTTGCTGTCCAACATGGCAGACAGCAACCTCGGGGGCCACTGAACACTTGAAAGGCAGCTAGTCCAAGCTGAGATGTGCTGCAAATACAAAACACAGGCCAGATTTCAAAGAATTTGTGTGATATAAAAGAACGTGGAATATCTCAATAATTTTTTAATTACATGTTGAAATGACAAAATTTTGCACGTACTAGGTTAGATAAAATATAATCTTCCAATTGATTTTCATGGTTCCTTTTGCTTTTTTAAAGGTAGGTGCTAGAAAATGTAAAATTACATATGTGGCTCACATAACAATTTTGTTGGAATGAGATACATACATAAAATGTCTGCTCTGGAATCAATTCTGCCACTTCCTGGCTCTGTGATTTTGATTGAGTCATCTTAACCTCTTTCTATTTGAATTTCCTTATCTATTAACAGGGCTAAAAAGAAGAACTACCCTCATAGAGTTATTGCAAGAATTAAATGATATATATATAAAATAGTCTGTATCATAACATCTAGAGCATACCAACTAATTAAAAGACACTAGCTGAAATTATTTAATTAATAAATAAATTATGCATACATATTCATCTTACAAAAACACTTAAAATGGTTTTCAATTGCGCTAAACTTCACAACAAACGTTAGATATGCCCTCTGCTGCTGTGAATAGACAACTTATTTCTAGAACTCAAACGGTAAATAAAATAAATGCAGATACCAAGGCAGGCAAGACAAGCTTCACTGGTACAGGCAAGGAGATGGAGTAGCGTCGTGATTTCCTCACAGCAAACTTCTCAGTAGGAATAGATTTACCAGCTATTCTCTGCTTCAAGCTTTCCACCTGTCTGTGAAGATTCCCAGGCACCACACCCAGTGAAAGACAAAGTGATTAGAACACACAGTTATTTACACTGGTGGTTTTCATAGTGTGATCCCCAGACCAGCAAGTTGAACATCACCTAGAAACCTGTTTGAAACGCAAGTTTTTGGTCTCCACCACAGACCTACTGAATCAGAAACTAGGGGTAGGGCTCATTAACCTGGATTTTAATAAGGCTTCCAGGTAATTCTGATGCACACTCAAGTTTGAGAACCACTGATTTATACTTTTTTTTCCCTAGTCAACTTAGCTAATATCATATTCTATTAAACAGGGCCTGGGCAGTCTAGGTATACAATTTGTATAACCAAGCAGTAAAGATTCCAAATATTTTTCACTCTATTATCTACATTGTACATTTCATGTTCCTATCTGCAAGGATGAACAGATCTATAAAAGAATGTGCCTCAAAAGATAGCCCATCAATTAATTTATAATTTTAAAAAAATGTTTTCCAAGCATAAGCAATAATGGAAACGATCAGCTAAAGACATGCACCATGTTTACCAAGTTCTCAAAATTCTAAGGCATTCCAATTATGAAATTCACAAACAAACAAAAAAAAGAAAGTAGAATGGAGAGACTATGTGTTCCTGGGAGCAATTTCTTACATATTCTTGTGAATGAATCAAACGGGCTGCCAAGAAAGAATTTGGGGAAATATCCAATTATATCACTAAAAGAAAAAACTATTCTGATGTTAGGGCAAACTTGTGGTAGGTTATTTCTGGACACAATTTGAGGATTTTAAACCAGGATGTCTCATCATTTGATATTCAATTAACATCAGTGGAACAGGCAGTAGAAGGGCAGAAGGGGGGAAAAGGGACAGGAAGCATGCCTGGGACATGAAACACCATGGCTTAAAAATCACAGTCTGTATAAGAGAACACTGGTTTTTAGGAGTTTCATTATCCCAATAAATTATATGTTATCACAGATTGTATCTCAAGCTTTCCCCTGAAAATAAGATTGGTAATTTTCAGAGAAACTCTTCTGATACAGAGAAAAGTTAAAATGAAGTGGAGAAAATGGAGGGAGATCTAAAAGACTTTAATGTACCCCATTCCATTAACTCATTAACTCTCAGTCCGTTCCGTTAGCTGCTGTTGATGTGAAATGAGGAAATGCATTTTACCAATAAGAGGTGACATTTATCAGACAATGGTTCTACTAATGTTGATTCTGCTGTTATACACATTTTTTTTTTTTAACTTTTAAAAAGGAAATGAAGAAAACGTGGACAATATATAAGGTCCTCATTACACTTTCAAATTTGTTCTGGCAAGTCGTAGGTTCCACTAAGCCATTATTTCTCAAAGTGTGGCCACAGAAAACAGTACTCCATTTAAAAGGCCCAATTATGTTTGAAGAACGTAGTGGGGTCTATGGTCTTCTCCTTTTTCTACCTCAGCCACCCACACCTGTAGTCATACCACTTTGTCACCTCTACCTTTTCTAGCTCAAAGCATGAATTCAAGCAGGCCACTATTTGAATACTACTTCCTACTTCTAACTTGGCTATTAGAAGACTTTCAGTCCACTTGCCCTTCAACTTTCTCCCAATCCAGCAGTCTCTCTTTATCCCTGTCCCTCTGTATTCCAACTTAGATTGCACTGTTCTTCACTTTTGCAAGCTTTGGCCTATGTCCTAAGCTACTTTGTCCATTGCCTAGTCTTCACACCCAACTGGCAAAACCCCAACCTGGATGGACCTCGGTATCCATTCTCCTTGCATCTGCACTGAGAGCAGACTGGTATCACTATGAAACCATCATCCATCCCCAACCTCACATGGGTCCTTACACAGCCTGCCATTCTCCCTACTGTCTTTCTCTGGTCACTTCACTCTCCCACTCTCTGTAACAATGGGTTCAAACATTCTCCACCCTCCTCAAAGCCCCAGCGCTCTCCCTTTTCTTTAACATCTTTTGGTAACAATACAAATGTAGTAAACTGAGTTAAAAACTCAGTAGCAAAGTTCCAATAATAAAACCCTACTCCGAATGTAAATTTTTCCAAAAAACAAAGTCTATTAATAAAAAAATAAAAATAAAAGAGTATTATAATACAAAAAAAAAAAAAAAAACCCTACTCCCAAAACATTAATAAAAGGACATGTCCTCAAGATTCCCAATCACACCAGCATATTTGCAAAATCCTACTAAAAGGATGACATTTTGATTCCTGACTAAATGTACTGTTTTAAGGGTTCCTGTATCAAATGATTAGGTAAATTAAAGAAATATGAAAGTGAAGTATAGGAGAACATTAAGAGAAAACAGAAGATATATTTGTGTGCTCATTTATATATCTAAGGTCTTTGATATGAAATACTGTCTTGTTTACCTGAATAAAGTTATCACATTCTCTTTAGTTGCTACTGCATCCTCCTCTGGAAGCATACTCAAAATTGCAGCTTTCAGAAACACATATGTTGCCTTGAGGAAAAGAACAGCAGCTAGTTATAGAAAATCCCTGATACATGTCATTTCTACTGGCAAATCAGGAATGACCTACAAATCATCCAGATATAATATGAAGGGAAATGAAAAGTTTTATATTGCTTATTCCAAATGAATATAATACTTTTCACTTAATTTAGACCATTTTTGTATTATACAACTGTAATGAGAGATCATTACCTCATTCCTTCCAACTTCTCACAAATAGATAAGAATTAATTCTGATTATCATAAAAAGCCTGGTCACCAAAGCATCTGAAAGTCTAGGAGAATTATCAAGACTACTGATATTTGATAACTTTAAATCTAAGTGCAGTTCGCTTTTTGAGGCAGTAGGTACTTAATGCATATTTACTCCTTTGATGGATCTCTAAGTTGAGAAATTAGTCCTGATGCCATGCTATTGAACAAACAGTCCTAAATGAAAATCATTCTGACCACTTATCAACAAAAAGATGCCTGCAATTTACCTTGGACCATTTACTCTCTTTGCAAAGCAGATCTGAATAGTAATATGCTTGCATCCAGTTTTGTTGGAATACATAAATCCACATCAGCTCCCAATAACAGAGATGGTGAAACTGTTTCCATTCTTCTTGAACTGAAATGCATTTTCGGAATACCTCTTGTGCCTATAAATCAATTGCATAAAACTGATCATCCAGATATTAGACTACAAGATAATAACCTAATGGAAAAATATAAAAAACACTTTATACAAAAAGAACAAAATTATCATTCATTAAACTACTTAATATGACAGTATGTTCCTTCCCTTACATGCACTGACATAGTTAAGTTCTGCATTTTTATTTAACTTTGTGATGGGGGCTTGACACTTTATAACATGGGAGTAGAAAAGTCTCTCCCCAAGTAAGATACAAAATGCAGAAGTCTTTTAGGAAGACTGTCAGATTTGAGTTCACAAAAAGTCAAAACTTCCACAGAGTAAAACACACCATAAACAAAGCTAAAGGCAATGGATAGAGAAAAGATATATTCACTGCATATATAATGACAAAGGATTAACCCCTTGTCATACAATTTTATAAAATCCTTAAGAAAAAGACCAACAAATTAATGGAAAAATTGGCAAAGATGTGAACAGGCAAATCAGACAAAATGATATACAAATGACAACTTTACATATTAAAGAAATTTATAAACAGGAAAATACAGATTGGCAAAAATTAAAAAGATAGATAATGTCCAGAGTTGGCAAATAGAACTGGAAAAAAGTATTATAAACAAAACTAAATTAGGAGAGCAATTTTGCTAGATTTTTCATAATGCACCCATCTTTCAACCCAGAAATTCTACTTATCAAAAGGTGTTTTAGGGAGTGGATGTGGCTCAAGTGGTTGAGTGCCTGCTTCCCACATGGGAGGTTCCAGGTTCAGTTCCCAGTGCCTCCTAAAAACAAAACAAAACAAAAAACAAACAACAAGCAAAAAAAAAAAAGAAAACCTAACTCAGGGGACGGATGTGGCTCAAATGGTTAAGCATCCATCTCCCATATGGAGGGACCCGGGTTCGATCTCCGGGACCTCCCGGTAAAAAAAAAGAACAAAAACAACTAACTCAGGGGAGCCAATGTGGCTCAGTGGCTGAGTGCCAGCTTCCCAGATATGAGATCCTGGGTTCAATCCCCAGTCCTGGGACCTCAAAAAAAAAAAAAAAAGGTGTTTTATATAAACACACCTGTGCATAGAAATATATACACAATAATAATGTTTACAACGGCATTGTCTGTAGTAGCCAATATCTATCAATAGTGGATTGCTTTAGTATGTATAGTTATCCATTCCATGGAATGAAACCCAGCCATCAAAAAGCATGAGGGAGATTTAGATATACTGACCTGGAAAGATATCCAAGATGTATTGTAAGTAGAAAAAAACAAATCACAGAATAATACATATGTTTGATCCTATTTCTGTAGAAGGAAATTGTTTATGGGTGTATTTATATGAAATGCTCCTCTCTTTTCTATCTCTGACTCCAGTGTTCCCTTGCCCAAGGAATTTAGTGGATAATGTCCTCAGAAGAGGAGCCCTCTTGCAGTACAGTAGAGTTGCATCTTATGCAAGGGCTAGATTCCAAGGTCCACGTATAATGCAGATATTGTTAACAGTCAAAATTTTTTGCAAATCCTTTAAGTTGCTTACATGTTATTCTGTAGATTCATGTACTTTGTGTGTAAATGTAGACCTTATGCAGTAGCCTACTTTATATAATAGAATGCATGCACAAAATTAAAGTTTGGCTTTTTAATGACACTTTTATTTCTTTACTTTTGTCTAGTCCATATAGCTGAATGCTACTCATATACCATATAACTGAATGAGCTTGTGAGATAACTCCCCCATATAGTCAAGTCCCCAAATAAACCTCCCGAAATAAATTACCTCTTCAACATTCCCTTTCAGCAACTCTATTCGGGCATGATAAAACAACATGAGCGAGCCCTGTAGAGAAGGGAAAAAATACACTGTTCAACAATCAGTCCTTGTTGACAAATTATGGTTGAAACATACACTTGAAATACTAAGCATACATTTGGAAACTGCTGGAGGAAGGGTGCAAGGAGCCTCTCTGCTTCCACAGTATTCACTTCTCCTGTACCTAGAAATTTAACGGGAAAAGCCGCAGTATTAATGAAACATGGTGGATACTTAAAACTAATTCTCCACATTTCATTAACATATAGCAAAGACCTAACCAAGGAAAAGGTGAAAACTGTTATTTTGTCATTTTTACATTTGGGAGATAAAATAAGACAAGTGTCATCTATGGCTTTAAAAGGATTTTAGGACAGACTGAGTAATTCTTAAGAATGGAAGTAGTTGTCTTAGATTCCTGATTGTAATTTCTGGTTTCAATAGAAATATTAATTTATTTTAACCAAAAATTTAGTTTTCTACTAAAAAATAAATCTAATATGAATATGCCAAACAGATCATCTTAAATAAGCTTTATAGAAATTTTTAGCTGAGAATAATAAAAAAATATATTCAATGAAAGAAACTACTCCACTCGCTCTGTGAAATATCACTGAGGATATATAATTAAAATGAAATGTACTTCTCAATCTTTTTTCCATTTTGGTTCCCCCGCCACCAAAAAAAAAAGTGAACAGATACAGACTTCTGGTTCTTTCTGACTTTTCTAAATTTTTACTTACTCAGCAGATGCAAGAAAGTCAACTGTGAATGAAGTAAAATGTAATCCAGTCCTTACCAAGTATTAGGGAGATGTAAGTATGAAAAGCCAGTATAGTTAAGCAGCACAGTGGGGACCTCATGCTTCTACCTGATGCACCTTCTTGTAACTGCTTGAGGCCTAACTCCTGTGGAAATTAAATGCATATTAGAAAAAGAACAAGACTGAAAATCACATTCAGAGACTCTGAAATGCTAGTTCATGTATCCTCACCCTCCATGAAAGTGGGGTCCCTTTTCAAGAGTTTAGAAAGGTGGTAATGCTTTTATTCATAACCAGAAGCAAGATTTACATTTCAAACTGGTATAAGACAATATTGGAAATTCTTTTATACATTTCAAACTGGTGTAAGACAATCTTGGAAATTCTTTTATACCATGTGATTCTAGGGAGAGAAGGCAGTGCTCATTTCATACAAATGCTTTACTTCTCTAATAAAAATATTACTTCATGAAAACGTACTGAGGATCCACGTCCAAGGCAATATGATGAGTATGAACTATGAACCAGATATGGTTCCATGTCGTTAAGGATCTTTCCATCATATAGAGAAGACAGTACATGGACACATGATTTTCTTACTAGAATATGCTGAATGCCACGGAAAGATCAAAAACATTATTCTGAGAGTTAGGAATACTTGAGTCTCATTGGGAGTGGACAAGGGAAGGCCTTGTGGAAACAGGACATTTCTCTCCAATCTAATAGATGGAGAACCTCTCTGTAGAAAAATATTTGGGAGGAAGGTGGTTGGGGAGGACATCCAAAACAGAGAGGCCAGCAGAAGCATGGATCCAGGAAATCAAAGGGCCCATGTGGGGAACAACCAATTGCCCAGTTTAACAGGAGCACTGGGGAAGCAAAAAGTATGAGTAATGAGGCTAGAAACACTGGCTAGAGTCAGATCAAAGGATTCCTGAATCCATGTTACAGTTTATACTTTATTTGTGAGGCAATTGGGAGCCAATGAAATAACAAGGAGGAAGATGAATAGTCAAAGGGAAGGTGACCATGAAATAAGGAGTCAGAATAGAGAGAATACAACATATGATGAAAGGATCAACATAAACACAAAATTGTTTATGAAGAGCATGAACAGTGGAGTAAGCAGAAAAAAAATTTCAGCTTCTGCTTGTTCTCATACATTTCTCAAAACCTGCTCTCCTGGCTACTAGAGACAGCTTTTACAATAAGGCAACTGTTGTAATATCATATTGAGTATTATGATTAATAAATATTACAAGCTATAAAAAACAAACACCACACAATATTTAATAAAACTCATGGAAAGCAAATTTCCTCTTGTAGTTTTATAGTGAAACTTGTAAAAATACAAGGAAATTCCTCATAATGCAACTATGTTCTTCCCATGCTATTTGAGACATTAGAATAAAAAAACGTTAGACATGGAAATCTAGCCTAATTCCCTCATTTTACAGATGGGAGACTCTGGGGGCGCTAAAACGTTGAAGAAGCATTTCTTAACCACATAATAGTACTACAGATCCAGCAAGCAGTACTATTAGTAAAACCTAATTTTTAATCTCAGAACTTAAGTAACAAAGGTGAAATTTTTTTTTATTTCAATTGAAAAACCCTAACTCCTAAAAAATATGATCAAGGACCAATGTGTCCTTATAGTCCTGCAAACAAATTGCCAATAATTATCATGCTAGTTATGGGGATATATTGCATTGCCTTCATATTCAATAGATAATGTTTTATCTTCCCTGTCAAAATTATGATAAAATTAAATTTTGTACCCTGTTTCCAGAAAATCCAATAAATTCTAGTAGTCTGATAATCCTTGCTGGTAAAAGGGACAGCATCTGTAAGAGAGAAAAAATACAATATAGTTATGTTAGGGTATCAAACTGTAGATAACTAGCAAACTCAAAACAACTTAAAGTTTTAATGCTTCGGTAATATGTTGATTTTGTGGTTAATAATGGTATGTTAAAGTTAAGTGATTAATAATGCTAAGCTAAAACCACTAGACATGTCTCAATAATCATATACTGCAGCCATTACTTATGATTTAATTTCATTTAGCTAAGACATGGAAGCTAAAAAAAGGCAACTCCTCAGTGCTCACCTCCAGACAAGGTTTCTTTTAGCTTCCTTTCCTGGGAAGCAAAAGTCTGTTTAAGGATTACTTGTCTGTAAGATTCTTTTTATCACTTTATTTTCTCACAGATTCCAGGCAAACTTTAATAAAATTTCAACATTTCTAAATAATATATCACAATTTGGCAGATATCTGCTCAGACTCTTCATCTCCCCAGAGCATCAAAATCATTCCTCAAATTATACCTCTCCCTCAAGTATTTTCAATTCCAGGGCCACCACTGCCAAAGCAACAATATTTCTGATGGCAAAATGAAACTGGATTTCAAGGTCCTTCTTTCCAAAAAAAACATAAAAGTCCATTCAGAGGGCCAGATGCTTCCCTTACGTTGTGCAGTGCAAAACTACTCTGAGCATGTACAGAATTTCACAACACATACAGGGTCAAAATGCAGGAAAACTGATCCCACTCTTACCACTTGTCAACCAAATCCCATTAGGGATGAATGGTGAAAGGAGGTAGAGAAGACACGGAAAACCACAGGTTCTTCTATAATAGGTTCTGGCTTCTTTATAATTATTTGCTTACCAAATTAAAGGCTCCTATTCCAAGCTTGACACCCCCTTCAAACTCATTGAAGAATTGTTGCTCAAGTTTATTCTTCTGAATTACATGCAGGATAGAAAGACATTCCCTGGATGGAAGAATAAAAGTTATAGCATGAGTTTACTATCACTCTGAAAGTTAATTTAAAATCAAAATTCGTACTTAGACATTATAAAATAAATGTTATTAGCCAAAATACTACAGAATTTTTAAATGGATGTTGCTGTGCTGAGTTTACTCTTAAGGCTACTGGGTAATAATCATTAAGGATAAAGGACCCACCCATTTCATTTTTACACGGTTTAGCAGGACCAGTCTTCTGGGTTTAAAGCAAGAGAGGGTTCAAACATCAGCAAGCACCACCTGAGAGCCACAGAATCAAAGGAATGAGCTCTCAGAGCTTCCTGGTAGGACTCAGTTTCTCAGGTGCTGAGCACACTTCAGCAACCCTAACTTCCACCAAGTAACGGAGATACTACTACTGGCAAATATTTGAAAGTTAGTGTGATTGCCATAGTCTCAAATAGACCAAAAAAAAAAATAGGGCTTGTGACTAGGATAGGCTGAAAGAAGAAGTCAAATTTCCATCACAACTGTCCTCTCAGTTTTTCCTGCTTCATCTAAGAAGATCTTTCTGATGTCTCATTTTAATTTCTTTCCTATGCCATCATCTTCAAAAGGCAAATACCTAATCAGAGAAATGCAAACGAAAACAATGACAAAGATATAAAAATAGGTAATGACCAGGAATTGTTTATCAAATTGGAAGCTTTTTTTTTTTTTTTTGAGGTACTGGGGGCCAGGGATTTGAACCCGGGACCTCGTATATGTGGGAAGCTGGCATTCAACCACTGAGCCGCATTGGCTTCACTGAGCAGGCTTTTTTGTTTGTTTTGTTTGTTGTTTGTTTTTGTTTTTTCAGGAGGCACCAGGAACCAAACCCGGGACCTCCCATGTGGAAGGTGGGCACTCAGCTGCTTAGCCACATCCACTCCCAGACATATTTTTTAAGTAATAAGGAAGAATTAGATATCGTATTCACCTGGTGTAATGTAACTATAAAACATGCAAATTCACTTATGATGTATTCCAGTCATATTCATTTAACCTGAATCTATCAAGCCAGTAGACCTAACTTCTAGTTTACAGGAAATATAGGGAGCTAGAGTAACAAGCTAAATGAAAATTCAAGAAAGCCATCAGACAAATCAATGGGATATTCTGCAGAACAAGTTGCCTGAGCTTGTCAACAACTGTCATGAAAATAGAGACTGCTCAAGAATAAAAAATATTTAATGGATATTAAAAAAAACAAAAAAACAGATGCAATAGACAGTTTTGGATTAGATCCTGGTTCAGACATATAAGCTGTAAAACAAATTTGGGGACCACCTGGGAAAATCTGAAGATAGACTGGGAATTACATGGAATGAAGATTTATTGACATGAAAAAGTAAAGATGATTAACTTACAAAGCAGGTTTTCACAAAAGAGTGTTACAGTGTGCTCTCATTTTGTTAAAAAAAATACACATATATTTAAATGAGTATAGAAAATAATCGGAAAGAATATATACCAAGGTGTTAGCCCCCGTAATCACTGCGTGGTGAGTATATGGAACCTTTTTTTTGTAAATATTTGCTAATTACATTTTCCAAGTTTCCAAAATTTATGTATGCCACTTTTGTAGTAATAAAGAATTATTTTAATATCCACAAGTATATTGTAATCACTAGACCAGCCACTAAAAAAATTAAAGAGGTATATAGCTAAGAAGCCAACAGAGGGATTACACTAAAACTTTTTTTTTTTAATTTTTTAAAGTAAAAACAGGCAGGAAATGTGGGGAAGGAACAAATGAAGCAAAGAGAAAAAGCAAAATAGTAGTAATAAATGCAAATATATCAATTGTCATACTGATAAAAAAGCAAGACTGAACTACTATTATTCAATCAGAAATTATGCCAGTAGCTTTCTTTTCAGCTCTTTTACTCTGAAAATGGTATTTAAACTTAAATTCTGTTGTCCTATGGCATTGAATACATACTCAATAAGCCAAAAAACAATAGCATTTTACTGACACTAAATTTAAAAATCTAGCCATATTTAGTTTATGAGAATTTTGAAGTACAAAATGGTATAAAGCACAAGAATCATTTAAAAACCACATCTTAATTTTTAACTTACTTGTATGTTTGGTAACTTGTTCTAATTTTGAGTCCACCTTTGATGAAGCTGATCATATTTTCATCCTGAAAATAATTCAATTAAATAATTAGATCATTTAGCAAAAGATTCTTAAACTGTTATCATCACTGTGTGTGTGATTAAAACAAACTATTTTTGAGGTCATAATTTTGAAATTAACATATTCTTCTTGCTTTACATTTGAAAAGCTTTTTGTGTAATTTTCTTCCAAGTTAGAGAGTAGCAAAAAGAGAATATTTTAACAATCCCTGCGTTATATTATATTATTAAGGAAGTAATCCTCACAAATTAGGGGCCCCATGGATTAGTTCAAACCTAGTTTAAAAACCATCATCATCTACTGAGCTCTTTTCTTCTGGGTTCAACAGAATCCAAAAAGTTGACTTTAAGGCTATGTTCTAAGGCCAAACTTTCCAGTCTGTTATATTCCAATAAATGGGTCTATGGTTCCTCTTTCACAGGGCACTTTAACAGCCAGAGTCTATTCAACATTGTGTAGTTAATTCATACACATTTCCAGACCAAAAATAACTGGTCTGGATTCTAACCTGGCTTTGTTACTAATATGTAATTTTGTTTTGGAAAAAATATCACTTCACTTCTCTTTGCCTTTTGGTCACTGACCATAAAATTGAGGCAGCCAGCCTAGAAGAATGCCAATTTCAGGGTCAGGCATTATAGGATTCCAAGACAATCTTTTAATAAATTATATACCAAATAACCACTTGAAGTAAGTTACTCTAATAGATGGTGCTAATGGAGACAGTCCCATGTTTCACATTTCCAGGAACAATGTTTTTCTAGTCTACTGATACTGGAAAGATGCTCTAGTATTTATTTCCTGTGTACTTAAGAATCCTTCTGACACAAAATAAAAATTGACTTTGGTTTACTCACTTCACTAACTACTTAAATATTTAACATTTCAATTATTAGAATAAATGTATAAAAAATTCACTATACAACATAAATGTTTATCTTCTTACTTTAAGAAATCTTATGATTACAAAGTTCAAATACCAGTCAGGAAAGAGTGTCTTAGATTAAAAGCTGCTTCAAATAGAGTATTTCATTTCATGATTCATCAAACACTCGCTGAATGCCTATTGTACACCAGGCACCCGAATGCAAAAACAGATGAAAGCAAACATAACATGCTGTGGGTAGATGCGTGCACAGGGATGGAGACATGCACAGGATGTCTTGAGAGCACACAGGAAGGGCATGGAGAAGGCTGGAAAAGTCTCCTAGAAGCAACAGTACCTAAAGAACAAAAGATGATTAGGAAGTAGCCAGGTGAAGGGAGGCAAGGTAGATGTGAACTTTGCAAGCAAAGGAAAACTCAAGTGGAAAGGCAGGGAAGCATTAAAGATCATGGCGTGCTTGGCTATCTGTGCATATCTAACTCAATACTGCTGAAGAATCTACTGCAAAGAAGGGAATAAGTAATAAGAAAGCTGCCTCTACATGTGCCACTCAAATATGCAACATACCACTGTCAGTAGCACCTGAGGGCATCTGTAATGGTGAAAGGAGAGAATTTGGGGGAGATTCAAGTTTAGTTTGAAAAATCCTCTCCCATTTCTTATATCCTGATACAGAATCATCACCATAGCCAATGACAGCCACTAACTGCTGAAGCAGAGAAATGACAAGATCAGGTTCTCAATTTTGAGAGTGTACTCAATGATAGAATGGAGACTGAGCTGGATGTGAAAGAGACTAGAGACACAGGATGCAAGGAGGCTGTGCAGTCTATGATAGCCAGGATAGAGAGGCAGAGATGTAGCTGGTAAATCTTTAAAAAGCAAAAGAAGCATGCCTACGAAACTGATTGGATATAGGGGCATGATGACGAGGGAAGAGTTGTGGATATCTTCCAGATGTTTAATTTCAAGTATCAAAATATAAAAAAAGCCTTCAAATCCCAGATTTTATTTTTAAATCTGATGTGGAAAACACATCAGATAAAACTGGGGGCCTCTATGACTAGCATTATGATGTTCACTGAGACAGGAAGATTGCGTTGTCAACCAGACTTCGTAATGTAGAGAGTTTTAGGAAACAGGGTCATGGATTCAATTTTACTAAACCAAAATCCAACTTAAGAGGTCAACTTCCAGAGAAAGAGAGAGGCAATTTTCAAAACAATTTAAAAGACTGGGGTTGAGGAAGATTTTCCATTAGTACAAATTAATTTCTGCCTCCTTCTAATCTCCACGCCACCTCTTCCTTACTGCCTCCCTCATTACCATCGGCTGGCCATGATGTAGAAATCTATGTCTTATATTGAGAAGTCTTGGAAGATGCAGGTATAGGCAAGGTACTGATTGTAACAGTTCTTAAAGGTGAAATTAAAATGCCAAATAAGAAAAGGAGTCACTGTTTTGTTCAGTGAGACTTTAAAACTGCTCTTCCAAAAGAAGAAATAAAAGCAAGAAGGGGGAATGAGAATGGAAAGAGGGAAAAATAAAATCTAAAGTATACACGAAAAGATCTATGTATGCATGCATAACTGAGCTTTGCTGAAACATCTGGTGCAAGAAGGGAATGGCCAAGGATGAAGGAAGCCTCCACTGCCTGGGAGCACTCCACCATTAGCAAGCACAAAAAGGAAGAATCTAGGTTTTCACACAGAGAAGTATCCTGAAATTAGGTGTGGCAGTTGCAAAACAGTTTCTTTAAAAAGCAGTGATTCCCAGTGGACTGAAGGTCAAAACAGACTTTAAGTGCATTTAAGCAGGAATAAAGTTCCCTGGAATCTTTTTTCAGCCGAAGTTTATCAGAATAACAAATATCTATCATTACAAGTCTAAGTCAAAAGAACTGAAGCATCAGCATAGAATAAGCCACATTTCTCTATGCCGTGCTGGCAGTCTTCCCAGCAAACACCAATTCTAAGCCAAATGTTCATTACCTGCACAAACGTGAGTGCTGCTTTCTGTAGGAGACACTCGGCATAACAGATTTCGGCATGCATTTCCTCTATTAAAAACAAATAAAATTATATTAAAGAAGATCCTGCGTCCACAGTAGCTGCTCTGAGATGGTCAGAAAAGAATGGTAGATAAAGGAGCCCAAAGAGACACAAAAACCTAGATTGCTTTGGTGCTTTCATAAAAGCAGAATGATAGCCTCAGTCTCGGTCCCTCCGCAAGATTTTCCCAGAATGTTTATGTTCAGGCAAGTCATCTTTGGCCCCATTCAAATATAACTGCAAAGATCAGTCACTTGGTGTCAGAGACCCAAACTCAGCTCACAAGAGGAAACGAAAATTTAAAAAGCACTTTTTTAAAACAGGAAATAACATTTTTAAAGTTAACAGTAACGTGCAAATTTAACACAGTTATAAAAAACTTGAAAAAAACTGAATTAAATTTATGAATTCTAGCTTCTGAAGTATGAAGGTATGGTAATAAGGATTAGGACTAGGCATTGTTACCTTGAAGAGAAAGCAGCAGTTCTCTAGAGTTTTATGAAAACAGAACTGCACCACACGCCCAAATCATGACTCCTCCCGCAGAGAAAACTTGATGTGAAAAGAGCTAGCAGTATCACAGTTTTAGGCTATATTGATCATTTAGATATCTAGTACGAGAACAAGGCACTCACAAAAGGGGCCAGGAAACACCATTGTATATCCTAGGCACATGTGGAGAGACCCAAAACGCATAATCTACCTTCTTAATCCACTGTACTTATAGAAACTGGGGGGAAATCATTGCATTTTTGCATAAACAAAATCAGCAGATTCCTGCTTTGTCCATAGGATGCAAATTTGTGTGTTATAAGTAAATGAGCTCAGGGTACTTAACAGCCTGAGTTGGAGGACAAGCTCTGCCACATAAAAGCTGTAGGACCTTGAGCTTCCCTACCTCTCTCCGCCAGTTCCCTCATTTGTAACGCTAACAACATATTCACTTCACAGATGAAAGCTTAAAAGAGGTGCTGCACATAGAGCTTACAGTAAAGAGTAAGCCCTCGAGAAATGTTAGCTCCTTTCACTCTTGACCCATGTCATGCTTTTTGGTAAAAGCTCAGAAAGCAGAATGTTTTTACATGAAGTAATTGACAGGAAAATAGGGCATTTCTATGTTACTGGGAATACTGTTGAATCAAACTGGGTAAGAACCAGGCCTTTCTTTCTTTAGTTTATACACAGAGATGCCTCCCTCTCCCCGCAAAGACACACACCCTACTGTTCCCAATAATTGGTTCAACTTCCTGCCATGCTCATATTCTGAATGTTTCTTTTACAAAGACGCAACTATGCAGCTAAGATCCCCAACAGCATGCATACAGATGAAGCCAAACCCATGTCAGGCAAAGCTTGAAGAGTTATGGCCCGTGTACATTCTGGCAGCACCAATGTGTGGGATCTTAAATTCTTAGGGATGCTTCACCTCAAAGTCTGTCTTTTTATTTTCTCGGTGTGTTCAGTGGGATAAAATCTGGTGATCTTTATTTTTGCAGTTACTTGAATATACTCTTCCTAGGTAAATTGATAATGAATATGTTAGGAATTTGTAACTTTGAAAGTCTGCTCAGTAACAGATTGCTGGCTTGGGGCATGTGCAGAGAGGGATGAGACTGGCGCTGGAAGAGGAATGAGCATGGAGGCAGACAGAGCACCTTAGGGAAGGCCAGCACCCCAGCTTCGACTGGAGCATAAGTGTGCAAAGGGAGGCATGGGCAAGGAAACTAGAAAGGTCAGTCGAGGCTAAATAATGGATGACCTTGAGTGCCAGAGACTGAGCTTGATTCAGTAGGCAATGGTGAGTCCTTGCAGGGATCTGAGCAGAAAGGTGGTCAGATCAGGGTATGTTAAAGACAGACAAATCTTAAGAGCTGCCTAAAGGACCTAACGAGAAGGAAGAGATAAAAGGCAAGAAAGTTTGAACTCCATATCCAATATAGAAGTGGTCTTCATCTTAAATCCCTTCCCTGTCACACCCTAAGCACTGCATTTTAATACGTTTTTAAAGGAAATCCAAAACCCATTCAGGGCAACATGCCAGGCAAGAGAGAAGAGCGGGTGTGTTCCATGTTAAACTCATGAAAAGTTTAGTTAAATATACTCACTCCTGCAGACAACCAGCCACTCAAGGATGTAAATGGAAATTACCAAAAGTAAAAACAAATCACATACTAAAGCTACAATGTTTTGACATGCTCCCTTGAACACAAAGTCTGTTTGGTTTGCAGTGACAGCCAAGCTCACTAGGAGAAAGATGCAACTTAATTTATAAAAGCTGTTATTTCTTCACTCTGGGTAATTTCTATTGGGCAGTTCCTTACTTCTCTAAATTAGCCATTAAGCATTTATGAGTAGGTACCTACCAGAAAATATCTTAATTGCAAATTCCTTAGTCCACTGAAGGAAATGTCTTCGTGATACACCGAAATGTTAGCTAAACACAGCCTTTACATATAAAAGTCTAAATAAATCTGTATTTCAGAATAGACTAGGGTTACAAGCTAGTTGATGTTTTAATAATTAGTAAATAGTAATTTCTACCATATTCCAGATTTTCTAAAATGTCTTCTTCCAAAGGCATTATAAAAAAATAAGAACACAATATAATTTATTTTCAAGATGTCTAACACTGGAATAATTTGACATTTCCCTCATTCATATATGACATATCTTGTGCCCTTTTCTAAGGTAGGTACACCTTTTTTAAGGTGGCTTAGGGAAAGGCAGACTGGATTTGAATCCTGCTCTACTAGGTGGGTAATCTTAGGCCAGTTGTTTAATCTCTCTGAATATCAGTTCCCAGCCTATGAAGAGGGGGCAACACAGACGTTAAGGAAAGCACCAAGGACAGTGCCTGGCACAGAGTGTTTTTAAGAAACGGGGAAATATCCTATTATTTTATAAATTATTATTCATAAACCAAAAACACCATGTCATCCTTTCCAAAACAAAAGTAAAAAAATCTCTTTTTACCACAAAGTGGGTCACTGGAGAGAAGCTATATAGAAGGAAACACTAAGGAGAATACAAAGAAAAGAGTTAAATTTCTTTGGGGTCCATGTAGTTTCCCATTGACCCACTTTAGTGGACTTTATGCCTTCTGGGGCCAATTTGCATAAATGGGCTAAAGATGGAAAATATGAAGGCATACTCTATATGGAATCAAAGTGATAAACAAACATGTATAGGTTCTTGGAGATCAGTTCCTGGAGGAAAAGAAGATGGGCTTCAGCTGCCTGGAGTGACTGATGAAATGCCATTCTGGTCTATGAAGGCTTTGGATCAACATGATACCCTTTTGAACCACATCCCAAAGATGTGATCATGCCTCACAATCCTTTCCTGTAATCAACACCCTAGCCTCACTTCACGCAAATGCCCCCATGCTCTCCAATGTCTGTAAAAGTTAACGGCACTCTTCTAACAAAATGAACAAAACTTCCTAATACTGATGTGTCTGACACACACTTGACCACTGGGAATGAGTTCGACAGCAGTAACTGAAACTTCTACTTTAAGCAGCCATAACTACTTTTAGTATTTTGTGTTACCTCTTCCAGAGGTAATAGCAACAACAGAGACAACACAGACACAAATTCTCCTGGGACTGCAGAAGCTTTATTCTACAATGGTCACATTAAAGGACATCTTTTCTCTTCAAAAGGATTATCTGGATGCTCCTTTCTAACATATAAACCATTCTGATTAGAGTAGAATACTAACAAAACAGATAATGAAATCTGGCAAAATCTCAGTGGGAACATCAAACAATTGAAAACAAAAGGAGCCATTTCCTCCCATTCATCTGGTCATGGTGCTGACTGTTCCTGGATTCTTGAATATTCCTAAATGCCCACAAATCAAATAACTTGTACACCATGAAACATTACCTTTACCTTGGGAAAACAGTTTGATATAATCTAGAAAACAGAAACTCTCATACATGGATGATAAGAAAATAAACTGACAACTCTTTGGAGAAAAAAATTGACAGTAGCTATAGATACTTTAATTTTTCAAATCCTCAGATCCAGTAATTCTACAATTTGGAATCTATTCTATGAACTAGTTTCAAAAATGCATGAAGCTTTACACACAAGGATTTTAAGACAGTGTTTTTTGTAATAGTGAAAAAATAAAAACAATGTAACTGTTCTTCAATAGAGAAAAAAATAAGTAAATCATGGTACATCCCATCCTATGGAATAATACATAGCTGTTAAGCAGAATAAAGTACATTTGTATATATTGACCTGGGAAAACATCAATGTCAAAAATCATGTATAGTATGAGTCTAGGCTTGCAAAAACAATGTACGAACAAGAAAAAGCCTGTGTGCCTCTTATGAATTCAGTTGTATTTGTACACAGAACAGTCTGCAAGGCTTCAAAACCAACAATTAACGATGATTACTCCTGGAGGATGAGTATGACAGGGAGGAGAAGAAGACATTCCACTTGCTTTATACACTGATACAGGATTTTATGAGCATTATAACTGTAATTTTTAAAAGAAAGGAAAACATTAACTTTTAAATGACTCTTACCTTCAGTCAGCTGTTCTAACGATCCTCTGGAAAGAAAACTTGAGAAAGATTCTACAACTGTGCATTTTTTCCTGTATCTGCATTGAAAAAGTAGGAAGGGGAAATGAAAAGAAAAAACAGGCTGAGCTCATTTTCATTTGACGTTCATTGCAGCCACAACCACACTAAACAATCACCAAGCCAGAGCTCCCAACCCTAAATTCTGCAGGGCAGAGACCACCCTTTCAAGCCTGCCCACCCAGCTCCCAGCACTGAGCTGGTCCCCTGTGGACACTCAATCCATGTTTACTAAGCAAATGAGTAGTCAAACCCACACGAACCGGTGAATACAAAACCTGCAAAGCACCTTTCCCTATCGTATGACAAAAACCAATGTTTCTGTGGTAGGAGTCTCCACAAGTTAAAGAGAGGAGTTACAGTGCAATATTAGAAAGCTCTCTTCATTTGAGGGGTTTCAAACTTAATTCCATGAGAGTGGAATTTCCACCATGTAACAGAGCAAAGCTTAAAATAAAACTGAAAATCTGATTTTCACAAACTAAGTGTTCAAATATGGCCTTATTAAACAAACAAAATATTCTGTTCTAAATTTGCAGCATTGCCCCTCCCCCACCCCCACCCCCCAAAACACACACACAAAAACAAGAATGTTCCTCCCTTGGCTTGGCAGTCAGGCAGTACCTAAATTGGGTCACCACAGGAGACCCTTGAGAGATGATTGCTGCTAACCCCACTGACAGCCAAAATCTCCCCTCAGACTGAATCTGTAGTTCATACCCCAAGTTATTAAAAAAAGGAAAGCTGAAACTATAGTTGCCAAGTGTCTGTCCAAACATGAATCATACTATGACTCCACATGGGAATTTTTTTTTTATCCCCATTACATAAAACTACATGAGGCCAGGAACTTTTAAAGCAGAAGTCCTTTTCTGTAACTGTGGCTAAGTCCAAACACAGAGCTCTCAGTTGGGCAAATAACATTCATTTTGTGACTCAGATGAAAAGGTTTGTAGTCATATCTCATACTTTTGGCAGGTTTGTAAAGCGTCCTTCATGGCAGAAATGCCATTTTGGATGTCCTGTTGCTCAAAGGTCATGACAGCCTGTAGCACTATAATGGTGCTGTAGCCCAAGGCATGGTACATGCTCTCCTTAGACCTGGAGGGAACACAGGGAATTAGTACATTTTAGCTCAACTGAAAAAGCATGTCAGGTCTTTACTGACACTAATCACAAAAAAATCCTAAAAAACACGTGTTGTGACTTTCACAGTAATAACATTTACTACTTCAACATAATCACTGAAATGGCATGGACTGTGAAAGACATGCTGTAAAAAGCTCAAGAATCAAGGGTTTTCCCACTTTATATCCACTCAGGCCCATCAAATCGTTCCAAAGCAGCAGGCAATATGCTTTTCCCTGTTTCAGCACAAGGGGGCACCCTATGGATTAATTTTCTAGAAAAGGTTTCAAAGCAAACCAATTTTACCTAGATGATTATCTTCTCTCAATGAACAAAGGGCATTTTACTGTCTTCAGCTTTGAAATAAATGCTGAAAGAAAGGCCACTGAAAATGTATTTCATGACAGAGAGATTCTGATAGGTTTTGTTCATTTAAAATAGTCACCTCTCTGCTGCCAAAGGCCAAGAGGAAGCAAGAATTTTGCAGTAAATCAGGCTTGCCACAGAGGGCCCTAACAAAAAGCAGATCTTAGTTAGACCCTATATCTAATTTTTAAACACTATGATTTCATTATCTGTGCTTCCTGATTAAAATTACTGATAATTTAAATTATCAAGTTATCAGTGGGAATTGCTTCATTCTTGACATTAATTAATCCTAATGTATTATAGACATCCCAGATTCTTAGGCTGTGGAAGTCTCACCATCTCTTGTATCAAAACGTAAGTTATATTAATGATTTATGAGTTTTTAAAAAATCAATACATGGTTTTGTTTCAACTCAAATATTAATGTACAACAGCTGGCTGCTATGCAAAACAAATCAAAGCCACATTATTCTTTCCCCTCATGGAAATAAAATAAATTTCCTTTGGTAATATGTGTAGCTTATCCTGAACAGTGAAGGCACTGCCTGGTCAAGAAACATAAAGAATAAGAGCAGCCCAAAGTTAATCATTAATTGTGGTTTCAAACCTCACATTTTTAAATGAAAGCTCTTCCAAGAAAGAAAAAGTATTCAAGTGAGGGAAAAAAAAGTATTTTTAACAGGGAAATGTGTATAAAGATCAGAGAATATAAAACTTGACTAAATACAATACTAAATCATATCTTTTCTTTCTAAATTATGACCAGCTGGGTGTCAGTGGCAGAGAAAAGAACACTTGTTTTAGTAAAAAACAAAACAGAAAAAGACAGGCAGGTAGGCAGAGGAGACAGACAAAGGGACAGAGGGAGAAACAGGCAGACAGAGGGAGGTAGAGACAGAAAGACAGAGAGGTGTGAGGGACTCAAAGGGCCAGAGGAAAAAAGCTGGAGACAGGTAGGAGAGAGAGAAGATGTGAGGCAGAGGGATTTTAAGACAAATGTTGGAGACAACACTGGACTTAGACTATGGACTTTCAATCTATTTTATCATTTGTTCTGAACCTCTGAAATGTTAATTGACTGATCTTGGTCACTGCTTTTCTAAACTCTTAATAGAATTACCACGGCACATCATCAGTGGGTAAATTAATCTCCAAGATTTAAAACCAGTGACCAAAGTCACATCACAATCAAAGTAAAGAATGGGATTCCCACTTGTCTATCCAAATGACCCTCTAGAAAATTATTATATGAGATTTAAATTTCATCCAAGCAAGTGAGTGTGTTTGAAGCTCTATCACATTATAGAGCTGGCAACCGTGGTCACAGTGAGGCCCAGGAAACATGCTGAGGACAGGTTTTGTTGTCACATGTAAAAAATTAACAAGTGCTACTAGCTGAGAGTAAAATTAAATTGTTTAACTTGTTTATCACATAAATAAGAGGATCCCAATAATATCCTTATCTTAAATTTCTTATTAGCATTTGAAATTAGCATGTTCTAGTTCTTCCCCTCTCCATTTCAAAGGAAATGATGTGTTTTCAACTATATTTAAGCTTAAAAGGAACAGTCACAAAAATATTTCACAGAAAAAAAAATTGAAGCCCCGCAAAACTACTTAAAATGACAATATTTCAACAAGAATGGGAATCAAAATATGAAAAAAGAATCAGAAATTTTTGATTGATTTTAAAACTGAAAAATCAGATTGCTTAACTGAATATAAAACTTGACCAACAATAAGGCGCCTCAAACAAATTAACATACAAATATTCAGGTGGAAATGTAGTAAGTTAACTTCCAAACATAACAAGACAGAATCTTCAGAAACATCTAAAATTATATATTTTATCAAAAAGAAAGTAATTACCATGGACGAAGCAATTCTAAAGCATCTGAAAATTTGTTACTTAGAAATAAGTTCAATGCCACTGCACATTCTTCTAGGCCAGTCTTGAGACCCACCTTGGTTGTTGATGACCTAAAGATCAAGAAACACAACACACAGCATTTCTATAGCTTTTACTATCAGCAAGTTATAGCAGGAAGTGTTTGTATAGACTCTGGAGCCAGAAGTACAAGCTAAAATTCCAACTCTGGCATCAGACTTTTCTTATCTGTAAAATGGGAACACCACCCCATACTTCAAGGAGATCCTGTGAGGATGGAATGTTGACAAATAATGCATATAATAGGCATTACATAGGTGACAGTTCCCTCCCCCATTGCTCCAAAGAAACATATGTAGAAACTGCCTTTGTTCATGGAAGAGGGATGGGGGGGGATTGAGTTTATTTCATTTGGGTTTGATTATATAGGGGAAAATCTGTGCTTCTGTGGAAAACTATGCATTGTCTAGACTCTAGAGGAGACCCTTCTAGGTTATCTGATTCTGATTCTGAGAAAGCAATCTTACCATTCTATAATTGTAGATAAGTGATAGTGATATGCAAAATAATTGTTGTCTATAGAAACTATCCAAATTCCATAGGTCCAGTAGTGAGTGGCTCAATTGATTTCCCTACCCATTTGTGGAAGAAACTAGTTTTGCTTCCGTTTGCACATTCATTTCAACATTCCTTTATTCCATATAAACTTGTGTTATTTTGACTTCTTTAAACATGTTACATCTGCCTATTACCCTCTATTGATTTTTTTAAATCTTTAACCCACCTTCACTTTTATAACTGTAAGAAAGTCATGATTTTACTTTTTTCCAGAATTATCTGTAGGAATCATTTATGATGGATAGAAAATTTGCTCTTTAGAATCATCTCTAAAATGTTAGTGCTATGCAACAACTTTTAATGGGAAAATATTTCAATAAGTAAATGAGCAGTAGGATGATTTGGCAAATAAAAGCACGAGAATGTGCTACATTTTAAAGAAATAACCTTGAAAAGTACTTAAAGCTGAATTTTCAACCTCTCCAAATTCATTCTTTAAAATATGAAAGTCAAGTTCCTACTACAGTTACTTGTATACCAGAAATGGATTCTGAAGGCACTCCAGAAGCCTCAGCACGCAACCACCCTCTGTTCTCAGGCCTTCTCCTGGTAGACTCCTCATCTCAGTTCAAACAGCACTAACTCGGAGAGGTCTTCCTTGACACCAACCCACTCCCATCCCTTTTCAATGTTTTGTTTTCTCCATACTACTTATTATGATCTAAAAGCTTCTTGTACATTTATTTGTAGACACGTTTGTCTATTTTCTGTCTATAGAAATCTAAGCGCAGGGAGGGTGTCTTGGTCATGTCTGTGTCACCATTGTCTTCAGTAGTATCTAGAACATGCTCAATTAATATTGTTGAGTGGATGGATGGGTAGATAAAAGGGTAAGCAGGTGAACGGTAAGTTGAGAAGCTCTGGGCAAAAAGAGAGTATTCCTCACACCTGGGTCCAGAGGCACCTTCCCTCCAGAGTGGTACAGAAATGAGACAATATCTGAGTGGAGAGGTAGCTGGAGAGCTTTGCCCTTAAGTTTTTAGTGAATGAAGAAGACAAAAATGCTGGGAATTCACAAACCTCTCACAGGAAGATCATAAGAACATTGTTCAATACCTCCCATATCAGTCCATCACCAAATTTTGTCAGTTTCACTGCCTGAACATCTCTTGAATTTATCCTATTTCATCTCTAGCTCAGAAAATTCCACTATTAATTTTCCAGTTTTCATCTCACCTCTTCTGATAATCTTTACTTCCACTTGATTTAAGGTTATGACTCAACCCTTATTACCAGGAAATGAGTTGAGAACAGATATTGTCCTGGACAAATAACCACTTCTGCATCTCAGCTAGCCACACTGTCACCTGGGAAGATGATCTGTAAATGCCCTCAAGCTTACAGAGATAAACAAAAGTGGGAGTTCAGCATCTCAAAACAAAATAAATTCAACCCTTCTAAATGGCTTACTAAGCTGTTCACATGGAATTAATCCCTCCCTCCCCAACACTTGTGTTATGTTGTGTTCTGCAGGGAATTAACATTAATCTCAGGATCAGAACGTCTCTCAAACATCTCTTAGAGTCAATTTGTTCCTCTCCATTTCTATTGCCATCACATAAATGAGACTCTAATCATTTCAAGTCTTAATTCTGAAACAGTCTCCAAGAATGCCTTCATGACAATCCTCCTTTATTCAGTGGTTCATAGGAGTCATCTAAAGAGCTTGTTAGAACAAGTGCTGGGCCTTGCAGAGCTTGATTCAGTAAGTCTGGTGTGGGACCAAAAAATGTACCTTACTAACAAGTTCCCAGAAGATGCTAATTATTTGTTTCCCAAGCTGCTTAAGCAAATACCATGAAATGGGTCAGGTTAAAGAATAGGAATTTATTGGCTCATGGTTTTGAAGCTGGGAAAATTTCCAAATCAAGGAATCATCATGGCAATGCTTTCTCCCCCGAAGACTGTGGTGTTCTGGGGCTAGTTGCCAGTGATTCTTGGTTCCTGTGTCACATGGCAAGACACATGACGGTGTCTCCTGGTCTCCTCCTTCTCTTCTGGGTTCCATTTCAGCTTCTTGCTTCTGATGGCCTTCTTCCTCTGTGTGCTGAATTTCATTCTGCTTATAAGGACTCCAGTAATAGGATTAAGACCAATCCTGATTGAGGCGGGTCCTACTGTAACTGTATTAGCCTCATCAAAAGGTTCTACTTACAATGGGTTCACATGCACAGGAATCAATTAAATTTAAGAACATGTTTTTCAAAGGGAACATACAACTTCAAACTACCATATTAATGACATTTTATTTTTTCTCATTGGATTTTTTTTTTAATTTTTATTAGATAAGTTGTGAGGTTACAAAACAACGATGCGTAATGTGCAGAATTCCCATACATCACCCCTCCACCAACACCTTACATTGTTGTGGAACATTTGTTACAGTTTATGAAAGAACATGATCAGATTAGTACCACTAACTATGGTCCATACCGTACACTTGGTATGTTTTTTCCGTATACCTCCTATTATTAACACTATGAATTAGTGTTGTACGTTTGTTATAGTTCATGAGAGGACACTCTCTTATTTGTATTGTTAGTCACAGTCCATCTTCTCATTGGATTTTGCAAATTATTTTTTGTTAGAGAAGTTGTAGATTTAGAGAAGTATCATGCATAAAATACATAAAACACAGAGTTCCCATATACTACCTTATTATTAACACCTTCCATTACTTTGGTATATTTGTTAAAATTCATGAAAGAACATTTTTATAATTATATTATTAACTATAGTCTATTATTTACAATAGAGTTCATTGTCTGTACAGTCCTATGTATTTTTTTTATTTGAATTCAGTAATAAACATGTGACCTAAAATTTCCCCTTTTAACCACATTCATGTTTATAATACAGCACTGTAAATTACATTCACAATGTTGTGCTATCATCATCACCATCCATTACCAAAATATTACAATCAAGCCAAATAGAAAATCTGTACAATTTGGGCATTAACTACCCATTACCTACCCGCAGCACAGCCCCTGGTAACATATATTCTTGAATCTGTACGTAATTGCTTATTCTAATTATTTCATATCAGTGAGATCATAAAATAATTAAACTTTTGTATCTGGCTTATTTCACTAAACATGATGTATTCAAGGTTCATCCATGTTGTCACATGAATCAGAACTTCATTTCTTTTTAATGCTGAATAATATTCCACTATATGTATATACTACATTTTGTTTATCCATACATCAGTTGATGGACACTTGGGTTGCTTCCATCTTTTAGCAATTGTGAATAATGCTGCTATGAACACAGGTGTGCAAATATCTGTTCAAGTCCTTGCTTTCAATTCTTTTGGGTATTGTATTACTCAGGGTTCTCTCAGGAAACAGAATCAACAGGAGATATCTGTCAATAATATGAGATTTTATAAGAGTCTCTCATGTGACCGTGGGGATGCACAGGTCCAGGTTCCGCAGGCAGGCTGCAAACCAGGGACTCTGATGAAAGTCCAATGAAAGGTCCTTGATGAGTTTCTGGGAGAAGTTGGCTGTACAAAGACAAGCTGGGAAATTCTCTCTGAATGTTGAAATCACTTCCTCTTTTAAGGCATTCAACTGATTACATAAAAGAAGCATCCTTTGCTGATGCAATCTCCCTGATTGATGCAGATATAATCAGCCATCCACGCAGTAAACTCACTGGTGACCGAAGTCCATAAATGCTCTTGTATTACAAATTAGCCCAGTGCTTGCTTGACCAAACACCTGGACACAATTATCTGGCGGAGTTGAAACATTAGCCTAACCATCACAGGTATATACCTAATAGTGGGATTGCCAGGCCATATGTTAATTCTATATGTAGCTTTCTGATGAACTGCCAAACGGTCTTCCATAGAAGCTGTGCCATTTTACATTGCAACCAGCATTGAATGAGTGTTCTATTTCTCCACATCCTCTCCAACACTTATAATTTTCCACTTTTTAAAATAGAAGTCATTCTAGTGGGTGTGAAATGGTATCTCGTGGTTTTGATTTCCATTGCCCTAATAGCTAATGATGCTGAACTTCTTTACATTGTCCTTTTTAGTCGTTTGTATATCCTCTTTGGAGAATTGCCTATTCATGTCTTTACCCATTTTTAAAACGGGTTGTTAGTTTTTTTAATTGAGTTGTAGGATTTTTTAATATATTCTAGAGATCAGATCCTTAACAGATTTGTGGTATCCAAATATTGTCTCCCATTGAGTAAGCTGTATTTTCACTTTCATAATAAAGTTCTTTGACATGCAAAAGCTTTTAATTTGGATGAGATCCAATTTATCTTTTTCTTTTGCTGCTTGTGCTTTGGGTGTAAAGTCTAAGAAAGCATTGCCGGAATCTTCCAGGAAGATGGGGGACTAGTAAGACACGGTAATCTCTTCCCCAGAAAAATAGCTAGAGGACAGGCTGAAACAGCCCCGAAAAAGATCTTCTAGGGTTTAGGACAGCAGGTGAAGGCTGCACACCACCCAGAGGAGTGAAGGACAAAAGAGGGAAATCATGACGACAGAACTGTGAGTTGGAGCCAGCAGCAGCTGCTATTGTCCGCACCCTCCCCCACACTAAAGACTCCTTAGAATTCTCGGGCCTCTGGAACTGCGACTATAGACAAAGGGGGCTCCAGGGATCTACCACCCCAGTAAAGGGGAGAGAGAGGTACACAGCCTAAGGCTGACTCAGGTTCTGACCCGCAAATTTGGGCTGCGGTACCCCACGGGCCCTTCCAGGCCAGGTGGGACCACACGGTGCTTTGCCCTGGGAGCTGGCGAAGGACTGGAGAAATCTGACCCCTGCAATTTCCCTCTCTTCTAGCCTGGACTAATTGTTGAGGACTCCACAGGAGAGGGGAGAGAGAGCCTGGGGCTGACTCGGCTTTTGACTCCAGGTTTGGTCTGCCCTGTCCGGAGAGCCTTTCCAGGCTAGGTGGGGCTTTGCCATTGTTTGCCTTGGCACCTGCAAGGGGCTAAAGATATACAAACCTCCCAATCTCCTCCTCTACTAAAAGGGACTGATTGTTGAGGACTCAGAGGGGAGTGGAAATACTTTCTAGCTGGGAAAAGAGAGGGGACTTCCAGAGAAGACTGGAGAACTGTCTCATAAAGTTTGAATTACAAGGCTCCTAGCCTCCAGACAGGAAGCTCTATCACATTGATCTGGTCTGTATAACAACAAATGCACTCCAACCAGGCATTGAATTGAGAGCTGCCAAAAGTGCCATCTCCTGGCAGACCAAGGAAGTGCACATAAGAAAATTAAAAATAAGTAGGATAGGCTTTTCCTGGCCTTTATAGCCTCCCTGCCCAAGGCCCTAGGAAGCAACTCTACAACCAAGTACTGGGTCCAGTGCCCAGTTTTGAGCAACCAGCAGGACAATCCTAACAATCCAGGTCGAGCCAAAAATCAAAGAGCTGTGGTAACTCATAGCCTCCTGCCATTAAATCCCTATAAAAGAGAAAGAGATTGAGCATCTGAATAAACTACATCCTAACCAGATGCCTAAACACCAACAAAAAATTACAAGCCATACTAAGAAAATAGAAGACATGGCCCAAGAAAAAGAATACATCAAAGTCCCAGAAGAGATGCAGAATTTGAGAGAACTAATCAGCAAGATGAGCACAAATTTCCAAAATCAAATTAATGAGTTGAAAGACACTATAGTTAAAGAGATAAATGACATTAAAAAGACATCAAGCGAATGGAAAGAAGAATTTGAAATCCCGAACAGAAAAGTAATGGAGTTCATGGGAATGAAAGACACAATAGGTGAGGTCAAAAATACATTTGAGGGGAAGCGGGTGTGGCTCAGTGGATAGAGCCCCCGTTTACCATATGGGAGGCCCGAGTTCGCGTCCCGAGGCCTCCTTGTGAGGGTACGCCGGCCTGAGCAGTGCGGTGGGCTGATGCAGCAACCTCACGGCAGGAAGCGGGTGTGGCGCAATGGATAGAGCACCCGTTTACCATATGAGAGGCCCCGGGTTCGCTTCCCGGCGCCTCCTTGTGAGGGCAGGCCGGCTCGCGCGGCGCCGTGGGCTGATGCGGCGGGACCTCACAGCAAGGGGGAGATAAGCAGACACAGAGAAGACACGCAGTGAATGGACACAGCAGCACAAGCAGCAAGGGGGGGGATAAATTAAAAATAAATAAATAAATAAATCTTTTAAAAAAAAATACATTTGAGGCATAGAACTGCAGACTCGGAATGACAGAAGAAAGAATAAGTGATACTGAAGACAGAGCAGCTAAAATTGAAGAGAGAAAAGAATAGTGAGAGAAAAGAATGGAAGAAATTGAGCAGGGGCTCAGAGAGTTGAATGACAACACAAAACGCAACAACATACATGTCATGGGAGTTCCAGAAGGGGAAGAGAAGGGAAAGGGGGCAAAAAAAGAGTATTTCAGGAACTAATAGCTGAAAATTTCTCAACTCTCACGAAAGAAATGAACTTACATGTCCAAGAAGCACACTGTACCCCAATGAGAATAAATCCAAATAGACCTACACCAAGACACATACTACTC